>WSFP011464484.1:0-18518 GCA_009831015.1 Picea engelmannii
GCAAAACAAAACTCACATGAGAAATTTACATCTGAAACAATTAAGGGTATAATTTTGGCACCAATTTACTCTGGAGGGCATAAATCCTTGCTCAGAAGTTGTTTTGGGGCACATGAGTAGTCTATGGATATATTATGAACCATAGAATTCAACCATGGAACCATATTTGTATTTTGGGTATGTGAAAATGTATAGGAAGAGAAAGAAGACACATATAGCATAAATGATATAATGGGAAAACAATCTAAACTTCCTTGGCCCATAAATTTCAGCTCGGAGCTCAGATTTGAGCAAATAAATAGTCGTTGGAAAGGTCCTAAGGATTAGAAGCCATTTGTCAACCCAGAATTTTGAATTGGGCAATAAATTTTTCTTAGAAAGTAATAAAGTAAATTCTGCAGCAGTAAAAACATAACAATGAGTGGAAATTGCAACTTGAGAAGGTTGTAACTTTTCACTTAGAACTGAGAATGAGGCATGGGTATAGCCATTGGAGGGATGTTTCAGAGAGAAATGCATATAAGGAATTACATTTTGACGTAGTGCATTATTTTCTTCGTAAATTGAGATGGAGAATAACATGTATTCTAGTTAATGAAATGTTTTATAGTATGCATGTGCTAACAATAATTATTACATGCACATTTATTGCATAATTAGAGGTACAGGAAAATAGTTTTGGTTCTTATATGAGGACTGGAGTTATGGAAGATGCCAAGGGATGTTACAGTCATGAGGAGGAAGTCAAAGGTCTGCTTATCAAAATGGGAAATGATGAGACAAAGTCTAATGGAAGAAGAGACATACATGAGCCTATAACTATGAGAAGTCTGCAGAGAGAAGTGCAAAGCTATAGGGTGGATAATGAAAGGATTATGAAGGATCAGGAAGAGATACTTTAGAGTTTTAATATGTTGTAGAGGTAACCAATAGAGGCTCTATCACAAAGCAAGAAACTAGTGCTAGACAAGTGACAACATCTAGATCCCATAGAAAAAGGGATGATCATGTGAATGAAAAAAAATCAAGATGTATGAGCAAGTGCCATCATTCCCCAGAAAAATCCACTACAGGTTCTCATTAAATTTCACGGCCAAGGAGAAACCAAAGTGTGTCTACTGTCATGAGGCAGAGGAGAAGGCCTAAGGCCGACACCTTGCAAGGTGAATTCAGGAAAATTAAGCCCCCAAATTTCAATGGTGAGAACAAGAAAGGAGAAGAGGTTGAGGTTTGGCTATTGGAAATGAAGAAATATTTCTAGATGCATGATTACCCCTCAAGGGTAGAAACTAGAATTGCAACCTACCACTTGAAAGGAAAGGCAACCATGTGGTGGGATCAAATTAAGCAAGCCAAACACCTTGATGAGAAGAAGGTCTCGTGGAGGTGTTTCAAGGGATATTTCCAAGAGAAATATTTGTCTAATCACTACTATGAAAAGAAGACAAACTATTTATTTGAACTCAAGTTGGGAAGAATGAAAATGGATGAATATAAGAAGAGATTCTTTGAATTGTTGAAGTATGTGGACTTCATAAAGTATGAGAAAGTCAAAATCCAAAGGTTTTTGAGTGGGTAACTCTCTTTCTACAATGACATGATACAATATGATAACCCTAGGGCTTTGGAGGAGGCCATAGGGAAAGAAAAACATCTTTATGAGCAAAGCAAAGGAAGGTCATTCTTCCAAATATCTTGGAATGAAAAGATGAAGGGAAAAAATGATCAAATGCGGAAAGGTTTCAAGCCACCCTTTTTCAAGAACAATTCACAAGCAAATCAACAAGGACAATCAACCCTAAATGAACCTGGGATGACAAATTCATTTGGGAAAAGGCCAAGGAAACAACCTGTACAATGTTGGGGATGTGAGAGAAATCACTTATATAGGGACTTCCCTCACAAAGGAGAAATAATGAGGATTTTCCAAAACATACAGGAGGTTGAAACAGTGGAAGACATGGGAGGAAACATGCCAAGGATTTATTCATCCTTAAACAACAAGCAATAGAATATCAATACCCCATGATTGAAGTGAAAGGTAAGATTGATAACCAGGCCATAGCGATTTTAATTGATTCTGGAGCTAGCCATAGTTACATAAGCTCTAAAATTGTTGAAATATTTCACTTGCAAATGAGTAAGCATAAGGAATATTGGTTATTTCAGTAAGCCACAGGGGTTAAGAGGAAAATCAATGAGTTGATTAAGGATTGTCCAATAGACATGAATGGACTCAACACGAAGGTAGATGTGAAAATCATACCATTGGATTCATATGATTGTCTAATTGGAATGGATTGGTTGGAAAAACACCATGTTGTCCTAGACGGTTACAACAAGACAATCACATGCCTTGGTGAATAAGGGAAGCAAGGCAATCTCCAAGGCATTCCAAGAGTTGTAGTTATTAGAGAAATTTAAGCTATGCAGTTGAAAAAGAGTTTCAGGAAGGGATGTCATATTTTTGCAGCCCGTATGTAAGAGGAAACCGAAGATAAAGTGGTAATCATTGAAGACCATATGGTCTTAAGGGATTTTGAAGATGTTTTTGGGAAAATTCCAGGATTTCCACTAAAGAGAGACATTGATTTCTTTATTTATTTGGTGCCAGGATCTCCCCCATAGTCCAAGACACCTTGCATAATAGGAACACCGGAGTTAAAGGAATTGTAGATGTAGCTTGAAGAATTTTTTAGGAAGGGGTATACACACCCAAGTGTGTCACCTTGGAGTGCCCCAGTGCTATTTGTAAGAAAAAAGATGGAACCTCAAGGATGTGTATTGATTTTAAACAAGAGTTGAATAAGGTCACCATAAAGAACAAATATCCTTTACTAAGGATTGTTGATCTATTTGATCAGCTAAAAGGTGCAAGAATCTTTTACAAGATCGACTTGAGATCAAAATATCATCAAGTGAGAATAAAGGAAGAAGATATCAACAAGAAAAAATTTAGAACAAGATACATGCATTATGAATTCATGTTAGTCCCATTTGGGTTATCAAATGCACCAACAATTTTCATGTGCCTGATGAATGGAGTGTTCAGGGAATACCTAGACAAGTTTGTAACTGTGAACCTAGATGATATACTCATCTACTCTAAGTTAGAGGAGAAACATGAGAAACATTTAAGAATGGCATTGCAAGTTTTAAGAGAGCATAAATTGTATGTCAAGCTAAGTAAGTGCATCTTTTATCAGAAGAAGATTCACTACTTGGGGCATATTATTTTTGATCCAGGTGGATTTGAGAACGCTACAAAATTGATAGTCTCAAATGATGATGAAAATGGCCCCATTACGTAGAGATTGGCAAGAGATTTCCAACGCAACTTGAATGGACTCAAACAAAGGTCGTATGAGAAAGGTATTGTCTTTTGAAGTTTTGGAAAAAAAGGTAAAAATGGCAAAAGGAGGTGCCACGTGGCATCACTGTACAGATGACATGTGGTACTATATGGATTACACTAAACTATACATATATTGACGTGGCCTTGTACAGATGGTGACATGAATTATAGGATGATGACACGGTAGTATGATAGGATGTCATGGCATGATGACGTGGTAGGTGATTGTGCATTGTCGTGTACAATGACTAGGTAGATTTGTAAAATTTAAGACCCCACCCAATTTCAAGTATCGCTAATTTTTATCAGTGTTTAATGCCCAAACCCAATTTTATGACAACCATAAATACTTAGCATGTAAACCAAATTTCAGAATTGAAACATGAGGATTTTGAACAACATTTAATGCAGAAAAAAAATATATCAACATCACAATATTTAGAAAATTTTGCACAAGGATTTTTGGTCTAACAACGACCCTGGAAAATCCCACAAGGGGAAAACCAGTGAGAGAGGGATTTTTATTATTTAGAGCTTTAGAGAAAAATTTGTTTACAATAGATTCATCTTCAGAAAAAATTACACAAACTTATCTCAAAATTTCTTCAGCAAAACTCCTTCAGAACAACCCCAAAATTGCTCCTCGATTTCTGTGACAGAAATCCATACAAGTGTACAACTGTCACAACATTAATTGTTGTACGAATTGTCTTGAAATATGTGCCTTTTTTCTAAGTTGGATGTATGGAATTTGTAGCAGAATCAACACCTTGAAAATTGTGCCTTCACCTCAAAAATTGTGCCTAGAAAACTAAGCTATACAACCATTGATTTTTGTGCCAAAAATTGTACGAACTGTATGAAAATCTACCCATAAATTCATGCCAGTAGTTGCCTCAATTTCTATGAAATTAAGAACTTGTGTGGCATCCTTAGAATGCATGCCAATCTCCTCAAAATTCTTGTTGTTGTCCTCCTCAATTTCTATGCATACAAAAGAATGGTATGACCTCTAGAAATATGTATGGTACGACCTCTAACTACTGTTGTATTGTTACCTCAATTTGCGTTCTAGTCAGATGCCTTGGAATGCATGTCTTAGCTCTGCAAATGGCCTCCTTCCTCAAGCTCGACCTCCTCTCTTCTTGCTCTCTGAAAAGAATGAACAACAACCCTAGAATGGGTGTGCCCTCCTTCCCTAGTCGACCTCATGGAGGTAGGTGAAGAGTCTCTCAATCCAACGGTGGAGATTGGATGAGATCAAGAGTGGAAATTAAATCACTTAAGTTACCCACTTTCCCTAAGTCCAAAAAGTCACCTTTTAATTTATCTCTCACAAATTAAATGACAAGGGTCCACATTAGGCACTTTCTCACCCCTTAAGTGCCTAGGTGATGAGAAACACTTGCCTAGGTACTTTTTAATTATTTTAACACTCCCTCTTACTGAGGAAAGTGTTACTCACCACTCCAAGCTTATCCCTAAAGTATACAAACTTGCCTTTGCCCAAAGCTTTGGTGAGTATGTCCGCAACATGTTCATCTATAGATATGTATTGTAGCTCAATTGCTCCTCTCTGAACATAATCCTGGATGAAGTGATATCGAATCTCAATGTTCTTAGACCTGTCTTGAAATAATGGATTCTTAGAGATTTTAATACAACTCTGATTATCACATTAAATCATAGTGAGCCTCAACTACACATCAAATAATCCCACCAGCAACTTGTGAAGGCAAATAGCCTCACAACTAGCATGACTGGAAGCCATATACTTAGCCTCTATAGAACTCAAAGCCATTGACTTTTGATTCCGACTGAACCAATACACCACTGTTGAGCCCAATCCGAAACAACATCGAAAAGTACTCTTCCTGTCACTAACACATCCTGCCCAATATGAATCTGTATAGCCCACCAATCGAACACCATCCCCTCTCAGATAGTCCATACCATAATACATTGTACCACAAAGATACCTGAGCACATGTTTTGTTGCCACCCAATGCACTCTCCTAGGCTCCACCATGAACTGATTAAGAGTGTTGACAACAAAACAAATAATTGGTCTGGTATTGACCAAATACATCAATGAACTAATCAACTGACGATACAAAGTGGAATCGACCAACTGTGACTTAGAATCATGAAGCTTCTTCTAGTTAGTAATCATGGGTGTGGTCATGGGCCTACAATCCTCCATCTGAAATCTCCTCAGAATATCACAAGCATACTTCCCTTGTCCCAAGAAGATGTCTCTAGGCTCCTGCCAAACCTCCAATCCCCAAAAATAATACATTAGTCCTCCTCAAATCTCACATCCCTTCTCAAAACTGTCTTCCTCAGGGAAGGGATGTATATTCATAAATCCTTTGAAGTCTCTCTATACCCAACAAAGATCCCCCTCTCTGTTGTGGGTTCTAGCTTTTTCTTCTTCTCAGAAGCGACATGTGAATATGTAAGGCACCCAAAAATCCTAAAGTGCTTAACATTATAATTCTTCCCAGACAAATCATCCTTAGGAGTCTTTTCCCCCAATGCTCTGTGTGGACTCATGTTCTGTGGATAAACTACAGTATAACATGCCTCGACCCAAAGAAAAAGTGGCATCCCCTGATCATGCAACATGTCTCTCGCAACCCCAACTATGGCCATGTTCTTCCTCTCAACAAACCCATACTATTGTGGGTTGCAAGGAACAATAAAGTATCTTTTGATGCCCTCTCCTACACATAAGTCAATAAACTCCTTGGAGGTATACTCACCCCCAATGTCTGTCCTCAGAACTCTGATTTTCCTCCCAGTTTGGTTCTCCACAAGAGCTTTGAACTCTTGGAACCGATTGAAGACATGTCCTTTGGTATTCATGAAGAAAATCCAAGACTTCCGAGAGAAGTCATCAATGAATATGACATAGTATAAACAACCAATCAAATATGCAAAAGACATCAAACCACATACGTCAAAATGAATAAGATCAAGTATACCTGCTTCTCTGTTGTTACTACTTGGAAAATCAATCTTGGTGTACTTTCCCAAAGCACACCCCTTGCACAATTCTTGGTGCTCTATAATGAGCTCTAGAACTCCAGTCACAATCTCCCTTAGTATCCTTAGAGCCCCATGATGCAAATGGGGCATCCTCCTATGCCATAGCTCACAAAGATCAATGTTGTTGGTAGAATGAAATAATGCATTCGCTGGCTGTAACATGAGCTTGTACAACTTCTCATGTTGAGTCCCAATCACTTTGGCCAAAGTGATACTAAATCCCTTAGGAAATAGGAGCACATGTCCATCATGGAACAACACCTCATAAACCCTCTCCTCAATAGCAAAAACTAAAATCAAGTTCTTCTTCAAGCCAGGAACATATATGACCTCTCTCAACAACATGGGAGGTATAGACTCCCTTTGAAATGATAATGTCCCACTACCAACTTCCTTGACCACCCTGTCATCTCCAAGCACTACCTCAAGATAACCAATCTATGTAAGATATGTCAAATGCTCATGAACACCTGTCATATGGCGGGAGGCACCACTGTCAATATACCACACACTGGAATGAGTGGCTCTAGTGGAAAGACATACCACTAAGGAAAATTCCTTATCAAACTTGGGGAATAAATCCTCTACCTCTGCTAAAGTTGTTGTCTGTTTATTCTTCTTGTTAAGACATTGTCTTGCATAGTGCCCAAACTTGTGACATGCAAAGCACTTGACTTTGCTCATGTCCTTCTTGCCTTCACCCTTCAGTTTGTTTCCTCCCTTAGGACCCTTTTTGAATTTCTTCTTGCTGGTGGCAACAAGGGCCACATTCTCCTCATCATGACCTATAGATGAAATGCCAAGCACATAACCTCTCTGGGTCTCCTCCTGAACAAAATCATCCCAAAGACTTTCCCACTTGGGAAGTTTCTCCCTAGCCACAATGCCCTCAACAAAAACAACCCATTGTTTGGAAACTCCATTCAATGTTGTCCTCACAAGTTCATTGTCAGCAATGGCCTCCCCAACAACTCCAAGTTCATCTCTCACCTATGTCAACCTGGTAAGATATGTGACCACATTTTCAACCTTGGTCATTTTAATGATTTTCAGTTTTTCTCTCAAAACCATCTTTCGTTTCTCATTTGTACTCTGATACAACTTCGTCAAGGACTCCCACATCTCATAAGAATTTAATTTACCTATCACATGAGGAATCAAATGGTCCTTGATGGCATCAAGGATAATTCTCTTGGCCTTGGTACTCTTCTTGGTGTATGTTGCTAGAAGAGTAGCATCTGTGGGTACATTCACTGGATTTGTTGTGGAGTTCTCAACAATATCCCATAACTCACTTTCTTGCAACAACAATATCATCCCATCCTTCCAAGAACCAAATTTTACTGCCCCATCAAGTCTGTCCTCAACCCTTAAACCGGTAGCCATTGACCCTTTTCTGCTGAAAATGAAAAATCCAAACTTATGTCCCCTTTTTCTGACTTTTTGATATAAATCTGCCTTTCTTTAACTCAACTCTAATACCATGTAAAATTTCGGACCCCACCCAGTTTCAAGTCTCGCTATTTTTTTTATCAATGTTTAATGCCCAAACCCAGTTTTATGACAGCCATAAATACTCAACATGTAAAAAAAAATTCAGAACTGAAACAAGAGGATTCTAAACAATATTTAATGCAGAAAATAAAATATATCAGCAGCACAATATTCAAAAAAATTTGCACAGGGATATTTGGTCTAACAATGACCCTGGAAAAAACCACAAGGGGAAAACCAGTGAAAGGGGGATTTTTATTATTCAGAGCTTCAGAGAAAAATTCTTTTACAACATATTCATCTTTAGAAAAAAATACGCAAAATTATCTCAGAATTTCTTCAACAAAACTCCTTCAGAACAACCCCAAAATTGCTCCTTGATTTCTGTGCAAGAAATTCCTACAAGTGTGTGGTTGTCACAACATTAATTGTTGTACATACTATCTTGAAATATGTGCCCTTTTTCTGAGTTGGATGTATGGAATTTGTAGTTGAATCAACACCTTGAAAATCGTGCCTTCACATCAAAAAATATGCCCATAAAACTAAGTTGTACGACCCTCAATTTTTGTGCTAAAAACTGTACGGACTATACGTAAATATACCCAGAAACTCATGCTAGCAGTTTTATTGATTTTGTGCACACAAAAGAATGGTACGACCTCTAGAAATGTGTATTGTACAACCTCTAACTGTTGTTGCATTGTTACCTCGATTTGCGTTCTAGTAAGTTTCCTTTGAATGTGTGCCTTAGCTTTGCAAATGGCCTCCTTCCTCAAACTTGACCTCCTCTCTTCTTTCTCTCTCAAAAGAATGAACAACAACCCTATAATGGGTGCGACCTCCTACCCTAGTCGACCTCATGGAGGTAGGTGAAGAGTCTCTCAATCCAAGGGTGGAGATTGGATGAGATCAAGGGTGGAAATTAAATCACTTAAGTTAACCACTTTCCCTAAGTCCAAAAAGTCACCTTTTAATTTATCTCTCAGAAATTAAATGACTAGGGTCCACATTAGGCACTTTCTCACCCCTTATGCACCTAGGTGATGAGAAACACTTGCCTAGGTACTTTTTAATTATTTTAACAAGATGAATATATGTTGACTGTGCATCCTAGTGGCAGAATCAGAAGGTGACATGTGGCTCAATCAGAGTGTGCCACATGGCACCCCCAATCAGGTCAAAAGGGCCTTATCAACTCCTAATATGTTGGGACTGGGAATCGAACTCCCGACCTAATTACAACAAAACAACCATTTTACCAACGTACCACTGGTATAAATTGATATGGTTAACGAAAAAAATATTATTTAAAGTAGTTTGTTGTAACCAAGTGACAAATGGGAAAGGTTCATTGGGTTGGTACCCGTGACCTGCATCACATCCAACCAATACGCCACAATGTATTCCTTATTAGGGCATGCAAAGGTTTAAATAATTACATTGGTATTTATTTAGATGGTTAAAATCCCTATGAGCAAGGGATTTGAACCCTATACCTCCTATATATAAACCCAATGCTTTCTCCATTGCACCATGAGGGAGTCTTGTGGACAAAACTCTGAGCCAAGTTCTTTTATGCTATGTTTTCAATCCTTATTAGGAGTATGCAAATTGTAAATCTTTTTTATGAAGCTTTTTGAGGAGGTTTTTGAGAGGAGTTCTTGGAGAGCCTTGAGAGACTTTTGTAGAGAGTCTTTATAATCTTGTTTAGAGAGAGTAAGCAAGAAATTTAGATGGATCAATCTCTAATGTAGTTCCATTGAGAATCTATGGAACTATAGAGTGTTTACAATCAAAAGTTTCTAGTTTTCTGAGGAGAATCTTATAGTGACATCCACACTTGAGTTGTTTGTAGCAGATAAGAAGGTCCTTATTGAGAGAGCCTTGCAATTCCCAGGATGGGACAATGAGTCACATGTGACACCTATTTGAGAAGGAGGATAACCACTTTATGTGAGAATCTTATGACTTTGAAGACCAGTTCCAGGTTGGAAGAATGAAGTTTTTGCAAAGAAGAATTAATGAAGCAGTTTGTGGATTAAGTGACCCCAGAGATGTAGCCAAAAAAAATTATGAACTCCATTAACAACTTGTGTAATGTTCCATTTGAATTTTTGTTGTTCTTACTTCAATTCATTTCAATATTTTAATTTCACAAGTTAATTGTGCAAATTAATGAAGTTTGGTTAAGTAAGTGGATTCACATGATAGATGGAAATAGTTAGTAATGATCATAATTCCTGAATCAAGTTGGATGTTAATGTATTCTTATGAGTTAAATTAACATCTAAGGATTTTCGGATCAATTGGTATCAAAGCAGGTTTAATAGATATTTGTGAGTGAATTCAAGCAAGGTGAAGGCACACTTGAATACTTCCAATTTGAAAGTGAAAATATTGGTTGTTAAAGGACAACCATTGGCAAAATCATAGAAGTGAGAATGGCTTCAAGAGATCTAAGAGATCAACTAGATTATTTAGGCAGAGAATGTTGAGTTCAGAAGGTTGTTGCACATATCGGAAGATGAGAAGCGAAAGTTACAACTTCAGTTACAAGCCACAAAAGAGGCTTTGATAAAGTTTCAGAGTGCAAAAGGATTAAAGAAACCATCCTTCACACCAGATTCATAAATCGTTTATGAGGTTTATGGTAGAAGTAGTTTTTCGATTTCACATTCTTCCCATCAAGATGATTCTTTTGGTGTATTTGAAAGGCACACTAAAGATATTGGGTTGAAATTGCTAATGAAAATGGGATATGAAGGAAAAGGCCTTGGAGTTAATGGCCAAGGTATAGTTAATCCCATCTAAGTGATAGAACAACCTCGCTATGTAGGATTAAGTTGTGGCAAAGAGGAAGTTGAAGAATTCTCCAAAGAAACGAAGGCAATAAATTATTCAAGAGATGAGTCTAATTCAGTGCAGAAAGAAAACTCACAAGTTGGTGGTGCATTACACCATGATGGTGATAATGATTGCAAGTCATCTCCAAAGAGAGGTGTGTTGAAATTACTAAGACAACTGAGAGGGGGGGTGAATCAGTTGTTACTGTGCTTAAACAATTTTAAGTCTATTGAACCATTTTTAATCTTTCATCAAGTGACCATCAATATTATACATCATATGGACAACATAAATAATGAGCATCAATCACACATAAGATATACACAGAGACAAATTTTCACAAGGAAACCCATAAAGGGAGAACCTCTTATTCTTCGAAATGATAGGCAATCTTTTAAGTTTTGTACATCATCTATGTTTGAGCACCAAATCAAAGTGAGGCTACTACCTCTATTTTACAAGCTCCAACTTGTTGAGAGCACCAACTCTCTGGTTTCTCTATCACCCACTAGAAGGAAGCACCAACTCCCTAAATATTCCAGCACCATCTGGATTTATACAAGCACCAACTTGTATACAGAAAAACTCTGTGTTTTCCCAAGCACCTCCCTGCCACCCTGTTTTTATAGCCACAACTAGATGGAAGATACAACTTCCAATATTCAAGCACCAACTTGAATATCAAAGGACTACAGTCCTCCCTATCACCACCCTTCCTCCCTGATTATGAATAAATGATTGACAAACAAACAATACATGTATTTCAATTATTACCCCTTCTTCATTGTTCTGCAATTCTTCTCTGGTTCAAAAATTGTTCTGCAGTTCTGCTCTGCTTCATGCTATGCTGCTATTCTGCTCTTGCTTCATGCTATTCTGCTATTTTTCTCTTACTTCAATCTATTCGACGACTGTTACTCATCTCTGAGTTTTATCTCATGCTATGCATTCTTTCATTTTACCCTTCTTTCAGTTCATCTCATTGTTTCAGTTAGAACAACCATGCTTACATAGTCGTTGCATCTCTCCTTTTATACATGCTAGCCTCATCAGTTTCCTCCTCAAATCTCCTTGGGCAAAGACAAAAAATGTCTTAGCAACTGAATCGCTAACCGATCAAGAACCATGATTCCATTTCTAACTGAATCGCAACTAAACTTATTAATCATGAAAATAAACAATGACCCTTCGATCATATTCCTGATTAACCTGCACCGTTGGATTACCAATGATGGATCTCGCGCCTACTCCATATGCCCAATGGTTGTGACCATGGGCCTAATCAGAATTCCTTTCACATTTTTCATTTCGAAAATCCTGTGTTGAAGGATCTCATCACTCCAAGTTGCAATCCCCGAAACTCTGAAGAGGAGCTTAGCTGGATTGGCTCCTTTCCTTCTCGTGACTAGGTAACCACATGTTGTGACCACCCGCTAACAAGACGAGCACTTTGTGATTTGTGACTTCGGGAATCCTGTGGTGAAGAGTCTCGACTCTTTATGTTGCGATCGCCAAAAAGGAGCTTAGCTCCGCTAGCTCTTTCCCCTTACATGACCACCGACGGTGACCACAGGCTGCGCCAAAAGGTGCCTCACGATTTAGCATTTCAGTATTCTTTCCATGAGTATCTTTGACTCCTCCAACTCCTGGTATCCTAAACTCTGAAATGGAGCCAGATCAACAGTCCACGCTCTCCCTTTGATCAATGATTTAGATTAAATTGTGGTTTCGCGTTTCGCGATTTCAAAGGATAGTGCACCTCCTTCCTTTGAATTTCTAGTCAGCGAAATTCTAACCTCTTCCCATGTGTACTCTGCATCCAACGATCCATGAAATACCTCAATCCAATGGTTCATATCAATTTGGGATATCACATATTGCGAGTTCCTACACCATGCTCTGTTGACTCCTCCAATGTGCAAGTCGGTGAAATTCCAATCACTTGCCACGTGTCCTGTGACTCCAAGGGTCAGGATTGTTATTGCGATTTTTCATATCGCGAGTTCGAGGGGTTAGAGAACCTCTTTCCTTTGGATTTCCCGATCTATGAAACTCTGAAACAAAACCTTTTTTGCGCTCTGACTGTTTTCCACGTGTCCTTCTTCGATCAACGATCCTCCTGCTTTCGGGACTTTCTAAGCCCGCTTCATCTTGTACTTAAAGATCGTGCTCCTTCTTCAGGATTCGACGATGGTCAGTCTTCGCACTCATATCCTCCTCCTGAGCTTACATTATTGATCTTGCCATTCCATCATTGTTGTTGTGTTGTTGATCATGATCTTTTCCATCAATGACAAACACACATACTCTGCCTTTGTTTGAAAAGCATGCCAACAATATCCCCATTTGGCATTGATAGAAACCCCTTGAAACCCCTTGAAGAACATCCAATTATACCACTGTATCATCCTTGAAATTACCACACTTTCTCCCCCTTTGACATCAATGTCAAAGAAGAAACATGCTCCCCCTGAGCTGTTGCAGTACATACTCCCCCTGTCAACTATGAGCAACTTAGAAATATAACATATATTCAATAAGTACTCCCCCTGACCAGGTGAACAGATTAGACGAAAGAAGTTATAACCCCCAAATTTTGATGAAGATATCCAAAAGGGGTCGTTGCTAACAATTTAGTAAAGATATCAGATATCTATTCTGTGGAAGGAATATAATTCAGCTGAACAATGTTGTTTGTAACTTGTTCTCTGAGAAAATGGTATTTTATTGGTATGTGCTTAGATTTTGAATGAAGTATAGGATTCTTAGAGAGACTCATGGCACTGGTGTTATCACAATGAAGTGGAATAGGATCAGTGTAAGTTACCTGCAAATCTGCAAGAGTTTGTATCATCCATAAAATTTGTGTGCAACAATGTATTCTGCCTCTGTAGTTGATAATGAAATGGATCCTTGTTTTTTACTAAGCCATGCTACTAATGAGTCACCCAGGAAGAATTCTCCTCCACTGGTGCTTTTCCTCTCATCAACACAGTTTTCCCAATCAACATATGAATAAGAAGTTAATTGAAAGTTCTGATTTATGGGATACCACAGACCATATGTCATTGTGCCCTTCAAGTATTTTAATATTCTTTTGATGGCTACTAAATGACTTTGTTTAGGAGATGATTGATAATGACCTACGATTCTGACAACTTGCATTATATCAGGACGAGATGTTGTGATGTACAGAAGACTGCCTATCATTGATCGATATGTTCTTTGATCAACATCAGGTGAAATGTCATCTTTACTGAGCTTCCAACCAACCACCATTGGTGTACTAACAGATAAAGAATCTTCCATCTAAAATTTCTTCAACATCTCTTTCAAATATTTTTCTTGAGAGATAAATATTCTTGCAGAACTTTGTTTTACTTGTAAGCCAAGAAAGTATGATAGTTCTCCTATCATGGACATCTCAAAATCTGTTTGCATAGAGTTAGCAAACCACTGGACAGAGGGTTCATTAGTACAACCAAAAATAATATCATCTACATAAATCAAAACAACTAGTAAATTATCACCTTTAGACTTAATGTAGAGATTGTTGTCAAGTACCTTTCTTGAATCCTTTGTCTTGTAAGAATTTGTCCAGTCTATAATACCAAGCTCATAGTGCTTGTTTCAGTCCATATAGATCCTTCTTTAGCTTGCAAACATAGTTAGGATTATCTGTCAATGAGAATCCTTCAGGTTGCTCCATATATACTTCTTCCTCTAGATCTCCATGAAGAAATGTTGACTTAACATCCATCTGATACACTTTAAAGTTCTTATGACATGAATATGCAAGAAATATTATGATAGCTTCCAATCTTGCCACTGGTGCAAAAGTTTCATCAAAATCCTGACCTTCAAATTGTGCATACCCTTTACAGACCAATCTGGCTTTATTTCTAACAACTTGTCCTTTTTCATTCATTTTATTTTTGAACACCCATTTGGAACCTATTACATTCTTGTCTTCAGGTCTAGGAACAAGCTCCCAAGTATTGTTCTTCTCAATCTAATCAAGCTCTTCATTCAGAGCTCTAATCCAATCATCATGCTAGTTGGCTTCATAAAAAAATTTAGGTTCAGCCATAGATAGAAAAGCAACATGGGATTGTTCTGAGTCTTTAATCAATTTCCTTCTTGTCTGAACTCTATTTATATCTCCAATTATCTGTTTTTCAGGATGATTCTTTCTAACAATTATGAGCAGTGATTTTTCTTCTTTCTGTTGATTTGTGTCAGTTGGAGTATTTGTATCTTCATCTAATTCATATTCTTCTCTTTCTGATCCTTGGACCTGTTCATCTTCGTCTTCAACTATATCTTTTTTTATTGGTTCAACATTGCTTACATTTCGTACCGGGATTTCTTCATCAACTTTTATGTCGATACAATCAACCAATTTATGCATCCTCTTATTGTAGCATCTGTATCCTTTATTATTTGTAGAATAACCTAAGAATATACCTTCATCATCCCTATGATCATATTTGCCAATATTTTCATCATTATTCTTGATATAACATTTACTCCCAAAGACTTTAAAATGTTTGATTGAGGCAGGTCTTCCAAACCATAGTTCATAAGGAGTCTTGTCACGGTGTGGTCTGAGATGAGATTTGTTAAGAATGTGAACAACTGTATGGATTGATTCCACCCAATATGTCTAAGATATATTCCATTCATTCATCATTGATCTTTCCATTTGTTGTACTGATCTGTTATGCCTCTCAACAATTCCATTTTGTTGTGGGGTTCTTGGGATTGTGTACTCTCTTTTGATCCCATTTTTATCACAGAACTCTTTGAATTTCCATGAGATAAAATCTCCTCCTCTATCAAACCTTATTGCCTTCAATCTTTTTCCTGTTTGATTCTTAGTTAGAGCCTTAAACACTTTGAATTTCTCAAATGCTTCAGATTTTTCCTTCAAAAAGGAAACCCATGTTAGTCTAGAATAATCATCAATAATCAACACAAAATAGTTTTCTTTTCCTGTACCTTCTTTCCTTGACAGTCCACATAAATCCATATGAACTAACTGGAGAGGTTTTTCTGTTGAATGGAAGTTTTTAGATTTGAACTGTGTCCGTGTAAGCTTTCCTATCTGGCAAGGTTTACAAACATAATCATATGGCTTTGATATCTTTGGAAGATCCTTTACTGCCCCATTGTTTATAATCTTGATTATATGATCAAAATTTAGATGTCCAAGTCTCTTATGCCATAGCCAATGTTCATCATACTTGCTTAAGTGACATTCTTCTTTTTCTTCTTTTAACACATAGACATTGTTTTCTGTTCTTATCCCTTTTGCAACCAGTTGTCCTGAATTCACAGACTTTATTTTACAATCTTTAGAAGTAAAAACAACCTCACATCCTCGGTCACAGACTTGACTGACACTAGGCAAATTATGTTTCATACCATCTACAAATAACATGTCTTGAGATTTTCCTTTTCCATTACTCAGACTTACCATTCCTTTACCTTTTATTTTTCCTGGTGCATCGTTTCCAAAAGTTACATTCCCTGATTTGTTTTCACTTAGAGTTAGAAACTTACTTTTGTCTCCAGTCATATGTTTAGAACATCCACTGTCAATATACTAGGGATTCTTTTGTCTTTAGGATGATAACACTAATCCACAGTGATCATCTTCTTTCTTCTTCCAAACCTTGAAATTTTTAGCAGTAGGAGTCAGATCTGGCTTATAGTTATTTAAACGACAATCTGCAGCTTTATTTCCATAATTATGGCAGATGAAACATTATGGTTCATTGAATAGCAGATCATAGCGATTGTTATGCTCATAACTGTTGTTGTACTTAACCTGCGTCATTTTCCCAACTATCACATGATTTGTAGTATGTGGTTGTTTGTTACTTGGCTGTCTCAATCTTTGTTGTGGCAGATAATTATTTGTTGAGTATCTTGATTGTTCATATCTAAATCTTAAAGAACAGTTTATAGCTTTGTGACCAAAATTAGAGCAGAAAAAAATAACCATAGAAAAAACCTTTGTACCTTGAAAAAGTTTGTCTTCTTTGAGGAGTCCAATTTCTTTCATGCCGATAATCTCTTTAATCTATAGATTCGGTTCTGGTACTTTTTCTTTCATTCCTTCTTGGTGGTTGATTCTCTTTCTTTGTTTTTGCAGAGTGATTGTTGTCAATGTTTGAGGATTTGACAAACTTGATAGGTTCTGTATTACTTGGATGATCACTACTTGATCCTTCTTCATACCCCAAGCCAAATTTCAACTTTGGGTTTCTTTGTTGATTTAGAATGGAGGTTAATCCTTATGAAGCTTTAATACTTGACAAATTTTGGTGATACAATGCCTTAAACTTCTCCATCTCTTTTATGGTTTTTACTATCTCTTATTCTAAGGCTTCACACCTTGCTTTCTTCTCTGATAACTATTGTTTCAGTATGTCCTCTATTTTCTTTGCCTCTTCTAACTCTACTTTTAATAGGGAAAAGTATTCATCAGGTTTTTTACCATTCATTTTAAAATGTATCAACAATTGTTTTTGTTTTATCTTCTTACATCTGAGTCTGTCAATTTCTTCCAAAGCACTGATTAATTCACCTTCCATATCCACCCCTGCTTCTTCATCATCCATGTCACTTTCTATGAGATTATCATCAAGATATCCCATATCCATAATCATAAAGTCATTCACTTTGTCTTCACAGGATGAATCACTATCTAAGTCTTCTGAGGAGTCATCATTGTTTGTACACAAACTTTTCTTTTTACTATATTTCTTAAATTTGTATTTATTTTCATCATTAGAGTTTTGGTCCTTTTGGTCCTTTTTCTTGTGGGGACACTTAGATGCAAAATGGCCTATTTTACCACAGTTAAAGCATTTGAAGGGCAACTTGCCTTGATATTTTCCTGATCCTCTCTTTAACCTTCTCACAAATTTTTCTGCAATATCATCTAGCTCTGAATCAATATTCTTGTCTGCTTTAAAAGAAGCCTCTCTAGTAATGGATTTATCTTTGCTAATTCTCATTTCACATGCAGTTAAAGTTCCTAGGAGTTGATCAAAGGACATAGTTTTAAGATCATCTAGTTCTTCTATTGCATAAACTTTTGGATTAAATTTATCAAGCAAAGATCTTAAAATATTCTGAACTGAGAATGATTCTTCAAACTTCTCACCAAGACCCTTCATGGAATTCACAAGTTCTTCAACTCTTAAAAAATACTTGCTAACTGTTTCATCTTCATTCATCTTTAGCTATTCAAATTTCAATCTGTATGTTTGAAGTTTGGCATCTTTTACTTTCTCATTTCCTTCATAACTACTAATAAGTTTATCCCACATTTCTTTGGTAGTTTGAAGATGCATCACTTTTACAAACTCAGCTTCTGCAAGTCCATTCAAGATAGAATCCATTCCCTTAGCATTAAAGCTAAATTGTAACTTATCATCCTTGGAAGCTAGCACAATAGGATTTATGTATCCAGTCTCTACTACATCCCAAACATCAACACCTAAGGCCATTAAATATGTTCTCATTCTAACCTTCCAGAAGGAAAAATTTGTTCCATCAAATAGAGGAGGCTTAGTGGATGAAGTCCCTTCATGACTTGTCATGTTTAATATTATAGATCTACCTTTAGATAAAAGGAACCTGCTCTGATACCAATTGTTGAAATTACTAAGACAACTGAGAGGGGGGGTGAATCAGTTGTTACTGTGCTTAAACAATTTTAAGTCTATTGAACCATTTTTAATCTTTCATCAAGTGA
>WSFP011464485.1:0-18518 GCA_009831015.1 Picea engelmannii
TGATGTCAACCCTTGAAGAAAGCCCCATAGCACAAAGGTTTGGGTAATGGACCCAATATTGTTTGATGTAAATATGACTCATTATTGTTTTGTCATGGTTGATAAGAAGTAAATATGGATGAACTCCAAAGTGGTCCCCTTATAGTGAAATCCCTCGGGAGAAGACACTTTGTGGAGTAAGAGAACCCATGCTTAATTATGGAATAATGAAATGAAGGAAAGATAATTTGTTAGGGAAAATATCATATATGGATAGTTCTTGTCATGTCATTTCTGATGGTATGTGGAACGCCACATAATTCCTCACGGTTAGAGAGTTATGGCCATGAGAAGTTGGAGACCCCAGGTTTGGGTAATGGACCCAATTTTGGTTAATGGGTAATGGTATGAGTTATGATATATTTTTAGATAATACTATTATATATGGATAGTACATTTCATGCCATTCCTGGTGGTATGTAGAACGTCACATAACTCCTCGCGGTTTGAGATTTATTGGCTTACGAAGTTGGAGGACCCTCATATGTCATCTAGAAGCCCCAAAAGGTCAAAGTAGTCAAAGTGGTTTAAGAGATTTTAAAACGAAAATAATAAAGTGAAGTGATGAGTTTATTATAATTCAAAGTGAATACAAAACAAATTATTTCAATAATAAATTTAATGGAGAAATTAGAAGTGGACCCAACCCTAAAATAAGGAAAGTGGGCCAAGTGACCTAGAACATGTTTTTAAGGAAGCTACTTGGAGAGTATAAATAAGAGGCAAGGCTCTCTCATTTGAATCACACTTGAGAATATTGAATATATATATGTGTGTGTCTGAGGTAACCAAGAATATCTAAAATGGAATTATGAGTGAAGGTGAAGAAAAGAAGGCCGAAATGCAAGGAAGGATAAAAATTTTTGATGGTGCTTTCTAAGGTATGTTATTTACAGGTCATCTCACCATTTTCGCTATAAATGTTTTTCTATAATTATTCAGACTATGAAATTGCTATGAAATATATAAAACATATCCAATTATCTATGGTAAAAAATCAATCTTGTGTTTTGTTGCATTTTGGGAGTTACACTCCATGGAAAATAGGGTTTGTGGTCAGTCCTGAAACTAGTCAAAATCAGGTGTTTCGGGTAAAAACGTCATAACTTCTTTATAACAGATCCAAACTAAGTGAGACAAAATGTGTTGGTTAGGGGAAAATCTTTAGTATTTTTTGTAATAGGTTTGGATCAATTAATCAAATATTTTTTGTGGGGCACGCTCTACAAGGTCGCTCTCTAGAATAAGCCAGAATTCAACAAGGTATTCCATTTTTACTATAGCTCCTTTTCTGAGAGGTTCCAAGTAGTGAAACTTGGAGGAATTGCATAAAACACACTGAAGAACATTTTTTATCAGTTTCAGATCTTTATACATTACAGGTTCAAATTTATGATTGCTTCAAGTTAGGGTTGTTGACTAATCCAAAACTAGGCATGTGAGACTAAAGAAAATTTTGATGAAAATGTTAGTCTCTTGTTTTTAAAGTTAAGGAAGGATTGCAGAAATGTGATCATATACACCAGGTATATTATAGAGCTACAAATCATATTTGGATGATGAAATTGATGAGGTATTTTGGTTGTGGTACATGTTGAGTACATGGTTGAGACAAGTAGTTGATGAGTTGGCGCACATACATGAGGTGTATAGTTGATGATGTTGGTACATATTGATGAGTCATAGTTGATGATTAGTTGACACATGATTGGAACATACTTGGTACATGGTTGGATGCAATTTTTTATGGTATAGGTTGATTACAGGTTGGTGCATGGTCGATGCACTTGTTTATTGTACAGATTGATTACATGTTGAGGTACAGGTTGATGCATGGTTCAAATTTATTGGTACAGGTTTACAGCGGTATATCTCAAAGTGATAGTGTGACAGTGGTTACATCATTCTACTTCTAATTCAGGGTGGCAGAACGAGGCAAGGACAGGTGGTTGTAGCCACCTTTTGGTTGTAGCCAGAGAACATTGGGGGTTGTAGCCTCCTTCTAGTTGTAGCTAGAGAATTGGGGAGTTGGAGCTTCCCTCAGTTTGTAGCCTAAGAAACTAGGGGGTTGGATCCTCCTTCCAGTTGCAGCTAGAAAACAAAGAAATTTGGTGCTTCCAATGAATGTAATTCTTCAAGACATATAAGAAAAAACATTCTGTGGTTTTATCCCAATTTGGGTTTCCACGTAAAACACTGGTGTACTGTGTATGTGTGTGATTGTTTATTTCTTACTACTCATTATTGTATAATAATTCTACATTGATATAACATTTGAAGAAAAGTTATTATAATTACGCTATTACTGATTCACCCCCCTCTCAGTAATCCAACAAGAGTTCCTAATTGATTGTGGCCACATGATTGGTTCATTATAAGGGGAATTATTTGTTCTATCTGAAGATGTCAAAACTAGATATCAATGGAGGTATAACTAAATTAGCGAATGAATTTTTGAATGTAAACCTTGTTGCACCTCCCACATGTCAAAGCATGGATGAGTATTGGACAAGTTCCAAGTATAACACTTTTGGATCTTTTTCTTCAAGGACATATGGTAGGAATGATGATATCAATATATCAAAATTTAGCATGAAAAGTGGCATCCATGATTCATAATATGTTGTAAACTCTTTAGTCTCCACATAACAATATGTATCAGTCCATTGTAATATTTCCAGACTAATTCCTACTACAAGTTCTTCCATATTAGCAGAGTTTGGAAAGATATATGGTTGAGACAGATATAGAGTGTCAGGGTGTGAGTCCCCAAAGCTCAAACTATTATGTGGAATTAGAGAAGCAACGTTATCTAAATATAGGCTCTAATGTTGTGTGGAAGATATTCGATATCCTTGGTGAGGAATTCAGGAAATCCACAATCCTCCATCAAGCTCAGTGAAAACCCACGTCAGTTTCCAGAGAGATAGAGTTTCAAGGTCGTTTATGCACAAATGACGATAACTTTTTCAAATCCTCCACATGGGTTTTGTGGAGGATGAGATGATTTGGTTTCCTCATGAGTGGATTTCCAAATATTTTGGGTGTTCTGTGCAATATGGTTGATTCTTTCAACTGATCTTTTCCATAAAATTTCACTACCAAAATAGAGAAGTTGTTTTTCGGGGGAAATTTTGAGCAAATGTAGGAGAATATGCAAAAATATGCCACATGGGTGTTTTCCAGGATGGGCCCATTTAGCCTAAATTCAAATTGTTTTTCAAAATTTTAAATGATCTAAGAGATATGATCGATTCTTTGAACTCTATTTATCCCAATTATGTGAATGAATGATTTTCCAATGTGTCATCCAATGCCCAATCAGTAAGGAGTTAGAAAGCAGGTGGATGCTATAGGGATATTCTTCTTGTTGCAGATAAAAGGGGGGATTAAAAAAATATATTAAAGAATTTGCAAATATTGATATTGATGGTGAGCATTACTTTTGGGAGACAAAAGATATATATGCACAAAATAGAGACATGGATATGAAAACATAGGTAATCATTTTTAAAAATGAACTCTATATGATTCTTTGACACCTTTTTATAAAATCATATAGTCTTAAAGGGAGGTCATCTGAATTACTTGAATGCTAGAGAAGAGTTCAAGCATGTGCCTTTTTGTTCCAACCTGATCATTTTTTAGGTATTTCATAGGGTGTATGCTTTGTACTAGAGGGTTGTTCATGCTCTGTACATTTGCAAAACTAATTTACAATTTTTTTGACACACACCTCAATCGAAGAAGTTACAAAGACCATTGCAAAAACACTTGGATAGTTTTTTTGTTTAGATAATAGTGGTTGTTGTTGCTATGAAGGAGTACAGGGTGTAGCATTCAAGATTTTTATGGAGAAGGATATAATAAATCTCCATATGCATGTCATTTGTATACAAATGTATGACGATTTGTATTTTTCGAGAGAAAATCCCATTTTTCTTTAAAGAGAGGGAATTTCATGACAATGGAAAACTAAATCATCCTAAGAAATTATCAATCAACAAAGTTGGCCATGATTTGCAAGAGTTGGACATAGACTTTGTAAAGATATTTTATTCATGCTTGTGGCTGGCATTAGAAGATGTTATCATTAAAATTGGTTTCCTTTGGGATCTTCCAAAATATGCATATAAATGCATGGACTCTGGTATGGCTTCACTATTTGGTGTATCACACAAGACATCATCAACTACATCAGTTTCTTCATCAACATGGATAGTCTTCAATTTCATAATCATTTTCAACATTACTCCACATTTTTTTTTTTCAACTTCAAGTTTCATAGATGTTACTTTAAGGTGCATCAACATACTTTGTCCTCGTCTAGTTTCTCTTGATGTAAGAAATTGTTTGCTAGTGATAGATGATAGACTGAAATATATTAGTAAATGTTGTCATTCTTGCCATTCTCTAATTATTTTTGTAGTTGACTGTAAGATGGTGATAGCAGAAGTTGTGCCCGATAGTTTTAATGAATCATTTATGGAGACACTTAGCACATTCATTAAGACTTTTTGAACATGGAAAAAGTTGGAAGAACACATCATGCTTCCAAGTTTCACTTATTTTTGGCCTTGGACCTTTCATTGAATATCTTAATCTTGTAACAACTGCAAGTTTGGTCAAGATGAAACATTAATTCCTTTTAGGAATGGTTTTAAATCTCTTCTAGTATTGGTTTAGGTACATGGATCAATTGTGAATTTTCTCATTAGACAGAAATATATGAAAGGTATCAACATCTCCATAAGTTTCTCCCCTACTTCATGTGCATGAGAACATGTTGGATCTTGAGTGTGGGGGAGGGATGGAGATGTCCTAGATGTCCTTTTCATTCAATATTCATAGAACTAGAATCATAACTCCAGATTTATTTTATTTTTTCATGTATTCTTTTGTAAAAACATTCTAAAAAGTGGTAGCTATATAAATTGAGATAGTCCATGGCCAAATCATAGGTTCACATAGTTCTAGACATGGTCCAACAAACGTGTATGTTGGAGGAAGTGACAAAAGAAAATTTTAAGGTTTTCCATCTATTGGAGTTAACCCAGGTCAATCCCATAAGCCTCTAGCTCTCAGTCAAAGGTCTGGTCAACCAGAAGTGATTTTGTATCTATAGAAAGGCTATTACAGCCAAATTTCTTTTCTCAGAGGCAATTTTTTCACAAAGATTGCAAGAAGATGAGGAAGAAATAAAAATTATGAAAGATGGGTTTTGAATATAATATGGAAAATATAGTATTACAAGGACATAATTTGAAAAAAATGCATAAAAAGGGATGCACGAACATGTTTTGAAACTGAATTTATAAAATTTTCAAAATTTTGTAGAAACGCTACAACCAACTTTCTGTAGACGATATGTAATTTTTAATGTTTTCACACATCCCAAGACTATATCACCACTTGGAGATGATTTAAAATCATTATGAGATTCTTATTCACCTATCAACACCAATTTTCAACATTTTTCAATTTTCAAGTTTTTAAGCATTTCTGTAGCTACAAGTTTAGTAAACAAATCAACAGATTTGGGTCAACTCTTATATTTTCCAGTAGCATCACCAATACTTATTTAGCTATATCAATATTCTTTCGGTCATCTTCAGATTCAAATTTCTCATTGAATATTCCTTATTTAAGTAGCATAAGCAATCAACATTCTTCATCAAGTGAGCCAGAGTTCAACATTTGTCTCTTAGACCAACATTCACCATGAGAAGGTAAAGTTGGGTAAGAAATTTATATTTCTAGGTAGTTATCAAACTTGATAATTCACGCACATGAAATTATTGAAGCTTTCTATATTTCCCATTCCCTTTCACTCCATTTCATTAAACTTTACATTTCATTATCTATCCATAATTATCCATCTCCCCATGGCATCAATAACTTTGAAAAAGCTAAGCAGGTATTGTATCATATATACTCAGACACTACTTCCAATGTATTTTTTATTGCATGAGTACATGGAATGATTTAAGTGGGGGACATGTTGGGATTCAGAATTGACATGTTTTATGATGCCATTAGCTATTTTTTCACCTATTTTTCCTCCCATCTCCATTCACTTCATTAACCATATTCCCATAATTTTTCACTTTCACCCTACAGAGGATTCACATGTCATATGTACACTAAAATGGTTAATTTCCCATGTTTCTATCATTAATTATAGTATACATTGTGGATTCCTAACTCTCTTATGAAGTTCAAAAATTGTGTTAGCAATTCTGCAGCTTATTGGCAATTTTGATATTCAAACTTTACAAGGAATTTCTGAACACATGAAGATGAATCTTAAAAATATAAAATATGGGTTTTGTGCAATATAGTGTCATCTAGGTGTATTAAGAGGAAAATATGTAAAATGTATAAAACAAGGGGAGTATGGTGGAGATTTAAAAAATTAGTCATTCTAGCTCACAATTCTGTAGCTAAGTGGCTTGACCAAGTTGTGGCTCATACCCACGAATTTGGCCACGTGGATCGCATGAAATATGTTGTATTTTTATATTCAAATTATATTATATCAAATCCAAGATTTGATGGAGAATATCCACATGTTTTGGATCTAGGATTTGTTGGTTATGATATCCATTTGTTTAGGATATGATCTCATGTTGTAACTCCTCTTCCTATATGTATAAATATGAGAGGATATCATTGGATATGGGGAGTTCAATAGTTAAAAAGTAAGCAGTGAATGAGTTAGAGAGTTGAAGGAGAAGGATTATTGTAAGAATTTGGATGTTGGGATAAATCTTTTTGTTTCACATCAAGAGTTCTCTATTGTAGTCTTTATTGGCAGTATATGCCAAGAGAGGCATGCCCCCATCTCTTTGGTATATGCCTCCCAATTAGTTTTCTTTATGTTGTGTGATATTATTGCAGTAGTTACTCATTCCATTTCTTGTTCATTTCTTTATTCTCTTTCATTTTTGCAAGTGTGGGTTTCCCTACAGAGTTAGACATTGAAGGACAATTTTTATAAGTGATCACAAAAGAAATTGATTCTCTTGATATCAATCAAAGGAATGTGGTTAATAATTGAAAAATAAGTCCATTGACCTCAGTTGAACTTTGTAGCATTTCATTTCTACAATGTTTATTTTCAGTTTGATCAATCTAAAATAATTAGTCAAGCCATGAAGTAGCTAAATTATCATTGTAACAATGCACTTGTATCCTTGACTCCGATTCTTGGAAGTGTTTTTTCGAGAAAATAATTTCGATTCATCTTTCTTAGCTTAGATTTAGTTTCCTAATCCTACATATATTTTGTTGGCATCTCACAAGCTTACGAGCTCCATGGTTGATAATTTAATGTAAAGAAATTTAAGCATTTGAATTTCTCCAAAGGGAGTATGCATATAAAGGAAATAACTACATTATAACCAAAGTTCTCCAAAATAAAGAACTAAGAAACCATTAAGTGTTGGTTTTCCCAGATGGGTTTCCAGGCTAAAAATATCTATTGTCTTATGATGTTTAATGCCTGTGTGGTTGTACTCTTCTTATTTGCATTTATTTATAGCTTGAATGATTGAATGAGGATTAAAAATGTTGCATTGAATTGTTATATGAAATTAATTGTTGTTGAATATCGTGCATTGCAAGCTACAAGCATCATTGAGGGATTCAATTATCAATAAATGCAACTGTAAGATACTTTGTACTTATCAACATTATCTCATATATCAATTCCATCCCCATTTGATTGATATATATATGGTATATTATATGTTGGGTGTTTTATCTCCTATATTCTTGTTTACTAGAGTCATAGCTCAATCCTCCATTTGATCACTCACATAGTGTCTTTTCTAATGTGAGAATCCATTATGGCTACAGTTTTATGTATTTTCTTCAAAATTTCATCTATAATTAGCATTTTGAAGAACACCAACAACTAACAAATATTCGTTGTCCATTTTCCTAAAAAAATGAAGATCCATGGTTTCTATTAAATGGTTGTTGCAATGTGGTAGTTGAGTTTCTAAATTGGATAAATAAGAACAAAACATTTAGGATGATGAGACCATTTGCATTCCAAATCCAATTTTCCTAGTCAATATTAGCCTCCTGATAGGTTGTAAATTGTGTTTGATCACTCCCTAGAGGTTTCACATAGGCCAACTCAACCCAGTGAGGTTGTCCACAATTTTTGGGAGAAGGTTGAGGCTAGACGTAGGCCATACATGATGTACATGACATTGGATGTTGTGTTGATCTCTCTAAATCACATGCTAAACTAATTTTTTATTTTATTTTTTATATGCATGCTTCATAATTATCTTTAAAGTAGTAGAAGAGAAAAAAATCACTTCATAGTTCGAGTTATAAAGAGTTTGAAATATAAAATAAGCCTCCATGCTACATAGAAATATATATTCATATAATCTGATGCAACATTTATACCTACAATTTTTTTTTGAAGAATAAGTATATAAGTAGAGGTTTTGGTGTTATATTTACTAATGTTCTGCACACAATTCAGTGGTTTGTAGTAGAGTGCCTTTCCATAGTTTAGTGGACTTTAATAAACATTATGTTGTATATTTTCTATAGAAATGTATTCTTACACATAATCTAATTCACTATGGAAATACTATTGCACAATATGTTACCTTCCATGCATAGATAGATGATACAACATTGTCAATCCATGAAGCCTGAGTTGAAGAACTATGAATAAATCCACTCTAGTTTCTGAGTAGAATTAGGGAAAATTTAATATCCTTGGTATTGGGGTGGTGTATATTTTTCTTGTAGAAGATGTAAAATCAATGATGTGTTTGGGTTGAGTTTTTCATCTCAATTTGTATTGAATCCTTGTTTTTATAACAATTTTAAGGTATGGGGATTTGACATTGGATGTATGCTAGAAAAGGTGTTGGAATATAATGTGCGTCTAACACCAATTAGATATTGAAGATTTTTTTTTATAACATGCCATTAATGCATAGAAAAATAATTAGTAATCACAATGGTATTGCAAATAAATAAAAAATAAACCAAGCCTTGAAATTAAGAAGCATGGCCATTTGGTGTACACTTGTATGAATATTAATAAAATAACTATAGCTAAAAGTCCCGATTGTAATTGAAATTACATCAATTTTCATGTGTGGGATACACTAAGGAAAATGATCTCTATACAAGACTAAGAACAAAGGTTGGATTTTTAAGTTTCTATAGAGGATCTGTGTTGGTGAATAAAATGGGATATAAGTCCCTCTGATACAGGAGCATCTCCTTAAAAGTCAAAGCGAAAGCATGGAGACAAAGGAACGACATCTCGGCATGACAAATTTCACATTAGAAATTAACTCAAAATTAAATCAAGTTGTTGAGATATTTTTGAAAGCAACATTTTTAAATATGTCATGTTTGTAAAGTCGTGAAGGACTGGAAGAGGTTGCAGATATAGAGTGTTGACTCTTATCTGGCAATAATTGTTAGTTATTTTAATAGGACAAATTAGGTAACCACTAACAGTTTGATAGGATAGGTTACAGATAGGATGATGAAAGATCATGGAGCCGGTCCTTCGATAGTTTATTGTTGCATTGTAATAGAGAAGAATGTATGAGTATTGTAAGAAATAGAAATCAGAGAGATCATAGAACAGAGTAGGGTAGAAAAGACACTATGTAATTTGTTTTCATGAATGAATAGAACAGACAGAATTGTCCCAAATCTTGGACTATGTTCATTTGGTGTATGGATGAATGAATGTTAAATTTTTGTGTATGTGATTTATTTCAATTCGTTCATGTATGATTGTTTGAGAGGTTGACTATATGAGTTCATGATGAAACTGGATGAGTTTCAATTATTTATCTCTTGACACTCGTATGAAAGGTGTGCATATCGAACGCAAGGAATGTGTCGAATGAGTCTAAGATTGACTCAAAAGAGTTCAGAGAGAGAACAAGGGAAACTTAGACCAGGTGCAAGGTGTGCACAATGTCAAGTAGAAACCAAGCGCCAAAGAATGCCAGGTGGGCGATAATAATTTTTTTTCAAGAAATCCTTCAATCTGAGTTATCGAAATCTTGAGAACGCAAGGTGTGCGTGCGAGTCAAATTTCTTTAAGGATAAATCTCAGAAGAGATAGAACTTTCATGAGTGTTTACGAGATCCTAGAGTCGAACTCGTAGGAGGAGAAAAGGTTCGAAAACATTTGAAGAATGAAAAATATTCTAAGTCGAAGGAGTTCATAAGCTCAGGATGAGGAGCAAAGGTGATCGTCAGATCATAGTGAAGGGGATCGACAGTCATCGGATCAAAGGAAGTTGCATGAGCCCTAGCACTTCGCACATCAAGGAGAGAGAACCTATCAAGGTTTGAAACTTGAGATTTCTAAAGTCTGGAGTTCTAGAAAGCCGAAGTATAATCTTAGTCATCCGATCACAGGAACAGATCTGAGATGTCAGATTGTTCAGGGTAAAACCTCAGGCATTGGATCGATCAAGAGAATCTGAGCTATCAGATATTGTGAGATCATAAGGAGGCGAGTTTGAAACTTGAAAGTCCCAAAGCACGAATAGTCAGAGAGCTGAAGTAGATGTGTACCATTAGATCCAGGAGGACAAGTGTCAATAGGTCAGAATATCCAGAGGAAGGCGGAGGTTGAATTTTTGAAACACCCAAAGACCGAAGAGCCAAAGAGCCATGAGTCATAGATCTATAAGTGGACACTTTGCAGTAGATCGTGAGCTCTGAGAAAATTTTTAGTGGGTTTTCAGTTTGAGAACTGAGATTGCTAGAGTGCAAAGACTCGAAGACCCTAAGTAAAATCTGGACCGTGAGATCTAAGGGAGGCGTGGTGTGAATCCATGAACTCCAGGGAAAGTCTCGAACTGATTCATTGTTGTTAGATTTGGAGGAGATGTGGCGCACATCTGTGAGCTTTGGTTAAAGACCCGAAGTAATCCTCGATTGTTGATCAGGAGGACACGTGTCAGTGGATCATAGACTCTGGGTAAAATCCATTGGGAAAAATAAGTTAGAGATTTGATATCTCAGAAGTTTGGAGACCCAAAGTAAATCTCGATCGTCAATCGAGAAGAGGATCGCAGGACCGTTGATCTGAATTGAAAGGTCAAACATCTGAAGTGGGAACAAAACCTTTGATCGAGCAGGACAGGTGTGAGCAGATCGTGAGTTCTGAAATATTTGAGTACGGAAGAAAGTCAGGTTTGATATTTCAAAACCCTGAAGTCTAGAGTTGCGAAGGAGATCACAACCATTGATTGAAGGAGGAGCATATTTAGTCCATAGTTTCGAAAGGTGCAGATCTGAACCATCAACTCATACATTATCGTCAAGATCGCGAAATCGACGATCTCGTAAGATTTCAAGGATATGAGTAGTGTGGAGTTTAAAATATCGAGGGCATGTCGCAATTCAAACCGTTGTTTCCTCAGGAGGACATGTGGAAGCTTGAGGAGAATTGTGGGCCCAAAAGTAGTTTAAATCCATACATCTTGTGGCTGCGCATGCAATCGTGTGGTCATTTCCTAAGGTCACATTCAAGAGACGACTTATCTGAAAAGGAGCTATCACTCAACACTCTGATATTTTGTAGAAGAACGAAAGGGAAGGCCGGGGGTGCTATTGGAATGGCACCAAGAAGCCGAAAGGGCCTATGTCTAGTCACAAAAGGAAATCACTAAGGATTCATAGAGTCACTCGACTCTAGAATCAGAGATCCAAGACCAAGAGGTAGTGCATCCCTACGAGGGAGTAGGGGCCCTGCATTAGGTGGTATCAGAGTTGATTTTGAGTTTGTTTGCAGACAACAAACAAAATAAGAAAGGAGGTAAGTTGGTATCAATTGTGGTATCAAAATTTAATTTATGTTTGTAGCTGACGCAATGAAATCATGCCACCCAGAAGGCATAGAGAAAATGCAGAAATGGAAGAAGAAATGAGGCGAATCTGAATGAGACTAGACACCATGGAAACAACACAGAAAAGAACACAAGACACTGGAGATATCAGTGAAGATGAGATAAAAGAGGAAGAAGAAGTCAAAGAAAATGTAGCCGAGGATGTTGCGTAGGATCACTTAATAAAATTTGTTTCAAAGATAGGATCCAGAGCAAGAATAGAGGTACCAATGTATGAAGGCAATTTGGAAGTTGAAGAATTGTTAAATTGGGTATGTGCCATGGACAAATACTTTGATTACGAAGATGTCGAAGAAGACAAGATGGTGAAGCATGCAGTGACAAGACTGAAGGGTCATGCAACGCTATGGTGGGATGAAATGCAATCCAAACACAGGAGCAATGCTAAGTAGAAAATTAAAAGTTGGGATAGGATGGTAGCTAAGATGAAAACCAAATTTATGCTGAAGGATTACGAAATAAATCTGTACAGAAGATTGCAAAACCTGAGATAGAAAGGTTTATCAGTGAGGGAGTACACTAAAGAGATTTTCCAAATGAACATTAGGGCTGGACAGAAAGAGAATGAAGATGAAAAGACAACCAGATATATCAATGGGCTGAGATATGAAATACAAGAGGATATTAGCATGATGTCGGTTAGTACAGTCGAGGATGCTTATCAAGTAGCCTTGAAAGATGAAGAAAAATTGTCCAGGAAGTAAAGCCAACGAAGCATAGGTGGAAATTCAAGCAGAGGTAAGGGAACCACCAGAGAAAAGTTATAGAAGTTGAAGCATGAAGCTGACAAACAACATAGTCACCTTGAGAAGGGTGGAAGTTCTAAATAAGGATAGCATGGAGGAAGAATCTCTTTTTTCCAGAGGAAGAGGAAGAAGAAGAGCCATAGGAGGCGTGGTTAAATGTTATACATGTGGGAAACCAGGGCACAAGTCTTGGGAATGTCCCAAGAGAAAGTACGAAGGAGGAGGTGAAGCACACGTTGTTGAAGCACATAAACACATGGAAGCAGAAGCAACAAAAGGAGGACAGAACCTCATGATGAGGAAGATTCTTACTAAACTAGAGAAGGAGGTAGAGGAACCAGTTCAACGAACAAGCCTATTCAGAACTTCTTGCAAGGAAAAAGACAAAGTTTACAAGGTGATAATAGACAGTGGGAGCATTGACAATCTAGTATCCATGGAGATTGTGGAGAAGTTGGAGCTAAATACAACTGCCCATATAAACCCATACATGGTGTTGTTCCTGAGTCTGTACTTAAGGCTCAAAAGTACAGTGTCAAGGCATCCGAAAGTGGTTAGGATATGGAGCAGGGAGGGGTTCAACCTTCAGAGAAAGAAACTAAGGGAGATTTCTTCATTGGGGTCGTCTGGCTTCGAACTGTTCCTGAATATTTATGTCTCGTTCAATGGCTGCCCATGATTGTTCAAGTTCGACCCGGTTAATTGTTGTTTTAAGGATAGTGTTGAAAAGGTTTAGGGCGATGTGTGTTTGGTTCAATAATCTAGGCTCGATGTTAGGTTGAGTTGGTATAGGGAATGTCATGGGGGAACAGTAAAGATATAAAAGACTTTTAGGAAAGATTAAGTGTTGTCTCAATTTGATCTTATAAAAGAGAACTTACAGTTGCAGAAGTAACATATAGATGCAAATCTAAGGCTCGTTCCCGTAACTGTATCATATCTTTATAAAAGGGGTGAGATGGGAGAAAAACATTAAGTCATTTACAAAGTAAATTTCCAACCAGTGGAAAACTCACGACATAAACGGGAGAGGAAAATATGTAAGAAAATAACCAATGTAACAAAGAATATATGTAGAATTATGAAACTGCAGATTGGTCTTACACAGCTGATAGCTAGTGCAGAGGAAAGGCAATAAACAATTATAGAAAACCCAAAATCATTCGTTATAGTAGTGGTCGTACTAAATTACAATGAAGCACATCAATTATGAATATGAATTGAAATGTAAAAATGAGATACAAGGAAGAAAACTTGTGATACAGAAGTGACGGAATTGAGAATCTCCAGATCTGTTGTATTAACTCTCAATGTAAAAACTCTATTACAAATAACTCAAAAAGGGTCCAGCCTTTTGTATTTCTCTTTGGGGTATATTTATACAATTTTTACAAAGCCGGTAGAATCTTAATGGTCGCAAAATTTCAGTTATGACAGAGGAGAGAGGAATTGCTCCATTTCCCTACTCTGTAGTCACTTAGTGCCAGGTTCTCGGCTTTGCGTGGACTCGATGCAGGAGTTACATCTTTCCACAAGCTGAGATACGAGCCGTGAAGGCTCTGCTTGACAGCGAGCCTCGACGAAGTAACATTCTCTGGCTAACTGTTGCAGCTTGTCCTCCATTTGTGCACTGATGATGTCGAGAGCACTTAGCTATGCACTGGGTTTGATCATGTGCTTATCAACTTGGGCCATGTCCATCGTATCTATCTGAGAGATATCGACTGAATCTCTCTCATCCTTTTCTTTCAGATCGAGTGAGATATGTCCCACATTCATTTGCATCATTGCCTCTGCATCGCCTCCACTGTCAATACCCAATAGCTCGCCGTCTATGGAATTAAAAGATTCTTCTAAAGAATTGGTTACTTTTTGGGCTTTCTCCTTGCCTAGGGAAATGTTATGCTCCCAATCCTTCAACAGAATATTACCTCTGGTTTGTTCTGGGATGACGAGCCCGGGAGCACCTGCCAAAACTTTCGTATTTGTGGCTATTACCGCGTCCTGGAAGGCGATCCGAGCCGCTTCGGCCTCCCTTTCCCTAGCAGTCAGGTTCTCGGAAACCTAATTCACCAACAAACAATTTTCCCGGATCTCTCCTATCCTGGCGAGCAAACTCTGCTGAGCCGATGAGATTCTGCTTCAAATTCCAATGGCCTGGGATTTGAACATCTCCATGTCGATCATTTTGCTTTCGGTGATCGCCGCCCAAGCCTGTAGCTCCTTGATCAAGTCCCTCTGATGACCTTCCTGTATACGGTCGTCTCGGACCACTAGTTGTTCTTGCTCAATCTTGGTTTTGAGCACTTCTATTTCATTTTTATCAGCTAGTAGGGCCAGTTCTATCTCCCCACTCACCTGACCTTTAGCATTTTCTGTGGCCGAAGCTACTCTGGCTTCGAGAGTCTTGATCAGGCGATTTTTCCTTTTGATCTAGTTTTTTAGCAATCCGACCGAAAATTGGTTCGCCGATGCATACGCTCCTAGCGTTCCTACGATCTTCGTGGTGAATTGCTCATTCTTTTTGTTCTTTCCGTCGGTCATAACTTTGAACTTCTTAATAGTCGACTCTCCCTCTTGGTAGAATTCTCTTTTCACCACCGCTTTTCTCTTTTTATCAAATAAAAATTCATTCGAAGGAAGTTCCTCTACTCTTATGGGCCTTAGTTCCTCGTTAAATATCCATCCCTTGCTGACATTTCCCTGTGTCGACTGCAAGGGTGTGACTGAGGTGATGGTATCTCCGATTTGTTTTGTCGATTCTCTTGGAGTATCGACAGGATTCTGCTTCTTTGGAGTTCCTAGAGTCTTTGTTTCAGTCTCCGGATTTTGTTTCCTTGGCGGGTCCAGAGTTTTTACTTCAGCCTCCGAATTTTGTTTCCTTGGAGGGTCCGGAGTCTTTACCTCTTCTTCGGGATTCCTCGTTTGTTCCCCCTCCTGGTGTTTTCCAAGGTCATGAATTGTATCTTCAGAACCTTCAGCATCCTTATTTTTTGTCGTGGAAACAGCTGAACCTCCCAACACAGCGGGGAGACAGCTTCGTCTATGTTCCTGGAATTTCAATATAGATGTTGTGTCTTCGGGTGCTAATGATTGGATCCGGGCTAGCACTTCTTCATAAGACCTCGCCCCTCGAAAAATGTCGTCCGAGGGTGAAATTTCATGCTCAAATTTCTTGAGCCCACAATGAGCTAAATGGTTGCTCACAACCCTCTGTGGATCATGTTTCTTATATTCGATGGAGACCAAACTTAGGTTTTCCAGGGCTGCAGCCTCGACTTTGGCATGCCTGAAATCTAACAAAGAATAAGAATTCAGTCGAATGGGGAAAGAAGGCCATACCTTCTTGAGTACCCCTTGAGTTCTTTACTCACCCTGCCAATTACAGTTTGCCAGGCGACCTCTCGACAAGCTAGCTTGTCAGGAATGAACAATGGAAATGCATGAGGGTGAACAGAAGCCCCAAAAACTCTGAAATATGAAAACTCTACCTCCACGTACCAATCCGCTATGCCACTCAGATTTTTTGCAATGTTGTCTGAGATACGAGGGGGTGGTGCCCAAAAATGGCGATATGTAGGGGCACCATCACCCAGTTAAAAATTTCATATGTGAACTTTTCTTCTTTATTCTCCCATAGTTTGTCATGATATACATGTATGGGTTTCTCTTGGGCTGGATTCCAACCCCAGCTCATCAATGGGAAGGGTTTCATGGAACATATCGCATCCATAATATATGCTGACATGAAGAATGAGGAAGGCCTCCCATTTTCCTTTTGCTCCTGATACTCTGTGACCCGGTTGGCTAGGCTATCCAAGAGTATCTTTGCCCAATTAAAAGAGCAACCTTCTGTGACCCGAAACATTAGAGGCACCCATACAATGAAAAAATGCGATGTTTCCTCTCTCCCAAATAGTCGGCATGTCATCATGGCCACATATTTATACTGTGGCTCCAAAGAAGCGATTGAATAAACGCCCTGGTCATTTATTCTGTATTTCGCGGTGCGCAAAACCCAATCCTTTATCAAACCGGGCATGGTTTTGTCATACTGGGTGCACTCTTTCTCTTTGAATTCCTCCAGGAACTCAGCACCATATGTATATTCAGACATCACAGGTAGCTTATACATGGTTTGTAGATGCTCGGGCCTAAAGGTCCCGACAGTGACTCGCTGGTTGTTCATGATAGTCCTGGTAGGTAAGTCTACGTGGTCCAACGCCCATCGGATCATGTCGTAATACGGAAGCAACCGTGGCCTGGTTGCTACTTTGTGCATTCTGGATTGGAAGACTATCTTGTACTTGGTGTGTAGATCATCCCTTTCGTTGTCGTCAGAGTCGTCTGAATAATCTACCAATTCTGCTTGCAGAACATTTGACATAAATGACCAGTCACGGATCGAGTCGACACTTTGGGGTGAAGTATCGGAGACATTGTTTGAGCCTTGTCCCGCGACCTCGACATTCACCTTTGCTACTTTCCGCAAAGCCATAGCCGAAGTTTTCGTTTTCGCTCTCCTACGATAGAACTATGTATACATGAAGAAATTAGTTAACTCAGAAATGATGAGCTCTGCGTGCTTATAGAAATGCGTTCGTTATAATAAAATGAAACTCTTATATATATTTGAAAATTTGGTACTTTTCGAAATAAGCCTGTCAAATCGTAATTAGAAACAAATTTATTTCGTAAAATCCGATCTTATATGCATGGATTTACCCTACTTGTCCATTAATGTCATCAATTTCTAGCGGTTTGACAGTCATTCGAAGTGTGGAGAGCGAATGTCTTCCTCGGGAAACGTGCAAGCCTCAAGGCACGGGATATATCTTTCTTTATCTTAAATTATCAAATCTTACCAATGTTAACCAATTTCTCGTTGTTCTCTACATCGTGGAATTTCTTTTAACATTTTGAGTCTCCAACTCGCGAGGTTGCGAGGACCGATTTTGGCTTAATTAACGGTAACCCCAATTTGGGGTGTAATTAATTTTATCATCATTTTGTTCGCCGCATCGCAACTCGGAACTTCGAAGACCAGTTTTTGGGAAATTAGTATGTCGAGTCGCGAAATCGCGAGATGGCGATAATTAAACTTAATTAAGGGGAAGGAAATCTTGGATTAGGTGATTAATTAATCATGTTATAATTTCCTCGTGACTTTGGGACTCGGGTTTTAGAAGCTGGAAACTTCGAAAAAGATAATGTCGAGTGTTGAAAGGTCGATAACAACCTTTACCATGGTTATCTTTTTGCCTTTGACATGGGTTATCCTGGAAAGACTTCGCGTTATCATGGTTAGTTTCAGCTAATAGTATCCGACCCTCAAGATCTTGTAGGTTGTGGCTCTCCATGCATGGTGTCCTCCACAGACTCCTTCATGAAATTCCTTTATAAACCGTGGAGTTTCCGACTCAACCAAACAGACTAGCAGGAACCCGAGTGGGTACTTCCAGTATAGCTGATTTTTGGTGATGCAATATTTTACAGCATGGATTTTTAAAGTTCTACATTTGGCTGGTGATAGTCCATCTGGGCATTTCAGGTTTAACAAGTAGAACACTATGTCTTTATACCAGCCCGACGATATGAACTTTTCCTCGACCTTACTTGGATCTGTTTGATCATCCGGCTCATGCAGGTGTGTGTCTCCGTCTTCTTCTTGAAGGCAATTAATATAAAGAGCTCTAAGATTCGACTTAGCCAAGAGTTTGGCCAGACCCTGCCCCTTTATCAATTTAGTCAGCTTGACTTCCAGATCGAATTCTTGTATTTTAGCGAGCCATCACCCTCTTTTTCC
>WSFP011464498.1:0-18516 GCA_009831015.1 Picea engelmannii
TACCATGATCCTAGTGCGCAGTAAAGGAAAGGCTGGGGATCATTTAAGAGAAAGAGAGGATTAACCCTTTGTTATAGTTGCACAAGACCAGGACATCTTGCTAAGGAATGCCCTGGTAAAAAGTCTAGTTGCCTCTGCTGCAAATATATGGACCATGAAGTTTTGGATTTCCCTAGAATTATTGCTAAGGTTGAGAGAATGAATATGAGACAAGAAAACCCTAAGGTGGATCCAGAAACTAAGATTATGGCAGAACCCCAGAAAGAATCAGAAAAAATATTGCTACAGATGAAAGAAACCTTGAATGACCATTGACATATCATCTTATCAGAGATCTTCAAAGAAAAAGAATGCATTGAAGCAAGAATATGAGACTTCGACATTGACTATGTTCTGGATGAAGAAACATAGGTAAATATTATGACAGAAAGAACTTGGAAAATTCTAGGAAATCTTGCTATGATTCCTTCATTGGGAGGAATAGGATTATTCAAAGGAAAATTGATAACCCTATGTGGAATACTTACCCAAATATCTATGAGTGTTCATGGAACTTCGACGAAGGAAGAATTTGAAGTTTTTAAATTTATTGAGAACATCGCTCCATTTTCTATGTTAATAGAAACACCTTGGATTGAAGTAGATCAGGCCAGAAGGAAAGAAGAAGAAATCTTAGAGAAGAAGAAGCAAGAGTTAAAATATTTCATGACTAGGAGGATCGCACACTTGATTGAAGAACAACAGAACCAAGCGAAGTTATTTAAAACCAAGGACTTGGATGTTGAAGTAGGAAGAACACTAGAAGATTCACAGAAGACTGAAGTACCTATTCCAGATATAGATGAAGTCTTACCCATGATTTCTAGGAAATAATCTCAACAGCATGAAGTTACTCTGCCGAAAGAAGATAAGAATCAGGATGGAAAAAGGAATTATGAGACGAAGCTCACAGAAAAGAAGGCTAGAAAACTATGTAAGAAGAAAGATAAGATTAAAAAGTTACAAAAGGCTCCAGAGGGAACCTCACATAAAGAAAATTTGCAAAATTGGAACTTCATTGGGACATCATAACTGCATCACATGGCACTTTTCCATGGCGAAGAAATATAACCATTGGGGACAGTATAACCGTTAGATAGACAACCCGAATGGTAGAAAGGAATTTATGATCAGAAAATTCGCCACCAGAGCATTGGGATCGTGCCATAATGGACAAAACTGAGTTAATGAAGGCTTCTCGCCCATTGCAAGAGATCCATTGCCAAGTTATCTATTTATCACGTCGCCTTCATCTAGAATGGCGCAGTGCACCTAGCCTTCCATCTAATAGCCAGAAATTTAGTAAGTTAGAACAAACCTATGTAGGTCATAGGCTTTGTTGTTGACCTCCTAGGGAAGTGCGTGGAAGGATTATAGATGAACTGGATGAAGTACCTAGTTAATCAGCTGGAACTAGACTGTCACAAAGCAAAGGATTAGGAGATGGCTCCTGATCCTCATCACCTTTGTTTCCTAGGAGATGTCGGAAGGTGCGACCTTCCAAGATATTCAACCATTCGATCTACTTGCTACAAAGTTCACTACCCTTTGGTACTCGAGTGATATGAGTAAATAGTGACAGTCGAACGTTGTTTTTCACACCTATTACCTGCAGCTCAAGAGATCCATCGAAGTTGAACCTCGCATGAATCTGAATACCCTACAGAGGTTTTGACCCCTGATGAAGTTTTGCGCAGATCAACACTTCATCTACATAACAGTGTGAGTCGATGAACATAATGAGCAGCTTAAGTCATACTACAAACTCACAGAATAAAACCTGGAGGAGATCACTAAGGACTGGTCCATAGACCTCCTTCTTCCCACAGACAACACAGAGATGTCTCACCCTGATGGCCCAGATACCACGCATAAAGAACATGATACACCCGGACCCAGCAGGCTGAAGAAGACTGAAGAGGTCCAAGATTTAAGCAGTGCCTAAGGAAAGACTGCTTCAGTATCACCTGACCGAGGAGGTGATGACGAAGTAGAAGAACTAAATCGAAAATGAGATGAACAGAAGCCAGGCAAAGTAACACCACCCAGAGACAAGGTTGATCCCCTGAAGAAGAGGAAGGTTTATCCCCAGAAACATTCTTCCCAGAAGAAATCGAAATCCACTGTGACCAAAATGAATATTGTGCATACTGTCGATGATTTTGACTTCATCATCGCAACTCTAAATGACGCTTCACTGGAAATAGTGGAGAAACAAGAAGCAAGAAAGAGGAAATGTTTGATAGAATTGAAGTCGAACTCCGATGAGTATAGCAGGCCCTTTAGTCCAGCTACAAAGTCTCCATTGTGCCTCTGGGATCAGGAGAACTAGAGTTGGGAGATGAGCCAACCCAGCTCCACCGACTAGCTGATGAGGTTGAAGCTTTCCTTCATCGCACACAAGAAGAAATAGAAAAATCCAACCAGGACTTGAAGTATGTGCAAGGCGTACTCGTAGAACAACACAGAGTTTCAAAGCAGGAGAAGGTTTCTCTCTAAGAAAAATTTGAAGAAGAGAAATCACAGATGCAACAAGAAAAAGAATAGTTGCTCGCAGAGAAACTCAAAGTGAATGAAGTAGTCAATAGAAAAATCCGCTCTGTGATAGGATTGGAGCCACAAGAAGAAGACTGAGTCACACATCAAGTAGAGCAGCTCGCAGAAGCTATCCAGCAGCTACAACAATGCATAGCAGACTTAGATCTCTGCACAGTTCCCAACACCCTGCAGGATGTGAGGGATCAAAGAGAAGCAATTGCTCGAAGCACGGTTGAGAGAATAAAGGACCTTGCAATGGAATGTAAGAAACTCGTTGATCGTAGTTCCCAGAACTATGAGAAACTCATTGATCGTAGTTCCCAGAACTATGAGAAACTCACTGAGAATCCTGAAATGAAGGCACTGGAGTCGCAACTCCAAGAGGCGAAGTATTAAGAAAAATTGATATAGGCATAGTTGAGGCCCCTGTCAGTTGTGGAAAGAATGAAGTGATCCCATGAGCAGCGCACTACCCAAAAGCAGGTCCACACTATCTAGATAAAATTCATGGAAGTGACTCAAAGGCTCCAACCTGTACAGGATAAGGATTACCAACTGTTCACAAATATCGAAGGCCGGGGAGAGGAGCTGGAGCAAGTCGTCACTGTAGCTGAACAATGCCTAGAGGGACCTGTCAATGAAGCAGTCATACAAGAGTTCACTGAACAAGTGGTCATGGCACAACAACAATTTTAAGTAGCTCGAGCCAAGATCGAAACTTTTGAAGCAGAACTAGTCATATCAGAGTGACTTGGGACGAGTCACATGTGAGTGTTGGGGGCTTGTTGGCCCTTGACCAATTTTTGAGGATACTTGGTCATGTTTGACCTATTTTGGGACTTTGACAGGCTGTCAAAGGCGAAGCACAAGATGAAGTGGAAATCGAGGGATCTAGGCCCCTTTTAAGGCCCTTTTTGGGATTTGGGATTATGTAACAGGTATGGGAATGTCGGCCCATGGGTTTTACCCATGCCTAGGCCTATTTTGTATGTATAAATAGAAGGCTAGGCAATGTAAGAGGAGGAAATTGCAAGTTGTTCTAAGTGATAGAGTTGGATATATGTGATCAAGATTTGTAAGTGCTTTGTAAATACCGTGTGAAACTTGCAGAGGAAGTGCAAGTCGTTGTAACAGACCGTGAAAGGCTTTGTGTTGTGACCTAACTCGAGGAAGGAGGATCTGGCAAGGTGCATGCAGATCTCCTGTCTGATGAGGAGTGGGTCTTGTGGATCTTTGCATTGAACGAAGATAATAAAGAAGACAAAGAGTTGGTGGACGTAGCCATAGCGTGGGGGTGAACCATGTACATGTTATGTTTCTCTTATTTGTGCAATGTATTGATATGTTTATGTGTTTTCTTGCTTAGTGATTTAATATAGATGTATGGTAGATAGATCTGTTGATTCTTAGTGCTTAATAATATGGATGGATGTTAGATCTAACTTATATACATGTTCTTAGTGCTTGAATCTGCTAAGATCTGATATGTCTTGTCATGCTAAGTGTTGCTTGATGTTAGATCCAGTTGAATACTGCAATGCTCTATAATTAGGGTTTATTGCATTGTAACTGAGACTGGATATAGATGAATGTTAATTGTTGAGTGCTATGTCAAGTATTATAATCACATATTTGTATCCCAGCTAAGGTTTCATACATCTAAGTCCTGCAGCCAACCCTGCCTCTACCTCGGGTGAGACTTCATCTGCTTCGCAGGTGTTGCCGAAAGGGTCGGTAGTTATGGTTTTGTTGGTGTGTTGTTGTAGCATTGAACCCTAGGTATGCCCCTATGCCAACACCCTTCGAAGTCAAAAACCTGTTTTTACAGACAATTGTCAAACACGAGCATTATTCTGAGAGTCTGTCCCTGCCAATGAATGTAAATGTCATGGTTATTGAAATCCAATGGGTTTGTTCCATATTGATTCATATTTTAGGTCTGGACAACGACATATATGTGGTCTATGTCATGTTAGGTTTTCTGCTAGCATTTTTTCAATCAAAGTCCAGTCAGTCAGTTTGCATCAGCTTTGATAAATTCATAGCTGATAATGTACGCAAACAACTAGTGAATTTCCAGTCACTAAGGCACTTCAGGTATTACACATACTTGCTAAATATGTTCCTAGAGACAAACAAGAAAGAGTTCCTTGAAGTAGAATTCATCTCAATTGAATGCAAAAGAATCAAAATGCTCATTTCCATAAATAATATCATGTCTAGAGTTTACACCTTGATCTTCAACACTAGCCTGCAAAGAGTCTTGGAAGACATGAAAAGTTATTTGCAGCCAAATCCAGAAAATAGAGTGGGAGATTAGGTGTTGTTCATGCATTCTACATTAATTTGGATATATGGTTGTCAAGAGGCCCCTTACCTTCTGTCTATTTTTATGACACCCAGATTCTTTTCCCTGGAGTTCATCAGACAAAGAATCATCTCAGAGAAAGAACATTTCCTAAAAATGCACAAGGTGTTCAACCTGAAATTTCCTTTCATCATAGGACCCTTTGTTGTGAAGACCAGATCCTTCTTATCTCAGATCTAGGAAAAACTCAAGGAGTTTGGATTTGCATAGCTATAAGGGAGAATATATGATCCACATCAGGTCATTTCTAAAAGAAGATTGATAAGAAAACAGGTACCTTATGAACATGAGTATGTTGAAGGTTTTGACAAATTGGCTAATTTGGAAACTTGTGCTGATATGGAAGTTATATTACAACATGCTTAGACACAACAAGTGGGGCCAACCATGCAGCAAACTCATACACAACAGACTCCTCAACAGTTGATATTCAAAGTTCCCAAAGAAAGTGTCTACACCAAAAGAAGCAGTTCAGAAGCCCTAGGTACTAGTGAGTGACAAAGTGTCCCAAAAAAGATGAAGATCACACCATCTCCACAAATAGTAGATCTGGAGGAAGAAGAACCTAAGGAGAAAGTAAGTATGGATATGGTGGACAGTGGCACCAGCAAGGAAGAAGCTGGTAAAAGAAGTATGCCCCAAAGTGAAAGCATCTCAAAAGATTTCAGCAGCAAAAAACACATTTTTGATAATATTTAGCAAAATAATATGTTGTGAAAGGAAGTGTGTCCATGAGTGAAATAAGAGAGTTGATACTTGAGGTAGAAAAGATTTCTCAACATAAGTCTTCTATGTTCTCAGTTAGGGATATAGAGAAGAACACACTCAACATAGCAGTTGCAGATGAGGATAAAGTGTCTGAGGTTAAGCTACATTATGAAAACATCAGTGCCCCAGACAAGGTGAAATTCCACAGAAACACTAGTGACATGTTGTATTCAGACTACCTAGGCCTGATCTTGAAGATTTCAAGGTTGAAAACTCATGCACTTAAGTTGGAGGGATAGTTGAGACAAGAGAAATCATCTAGCAGAGCTTGATAGACTCAAGTCAAGAGATTAGAATCTGAAGGCCCTCAGGGAGTGAAAAAATTCTTAGAAGATAAAGACAAGTTGAATCAAATCTTGAAGAAAAAACTAAACTTTTCTACCATCGAGCATCCACAAACAGCAGAGCCGATTTCTCTGGAGAAAGAGAAAGAGGCATTTCAACAGGAAGCATTGAATTACAAGGCCAAAGTATTGTAGATCTGGAGAGAAAAGGTAAATTGGTCACAAGGACAGACAAAAGTATAAAACATGGTTGTAGTCTTACCTTGTACTACAGAAACAGGGCCAAGTGCTGAAGGAATTGTCCAAGATATGTCACAAGTTAGCCTGAAGGTAGGAGAAATCAAGAGCCTTAAGGGAGATATAGAAAAGATGCAACAAGAAATGAGAATAAAGCATGAGAAGATGGCCCAGTTCTAGAAAGAGAATCAAGCTTTGCAGGAAAGAGTAAACAAGATTAAGATAAGGTTGAAAGAAAAAGGATTGTTGCAAGGAGCAAAGCATATCATATGGAATTCTATTTCTACTGAAGTTTCCAAGTTCAGGGTATACTTAAATTTCATCAATGACAAAGATAGCATGGCTATCACAGCCGAAATCAGATGCACTGTTATGAGTGAGACACTAGCGAAGAAACCCTCAAAGTGGGCCTAGAATGCTATAAATCTGTTGAATTCCATTCCCAATGCTAAAATTCAAACCATTGGGGTCAAATACAGGACCACATTGATCATTTGGGCCAGGAGAGTTATTTCCAAGCATAACTTGCTTAAATCAGTCCAAACCAAGGCCATGCAGATGGAGCAGATCATACAAGAATTCAAATATTTGTTTGAATATTTGTTCATCAAAGGACTCCCACCATTTTTGGATGGAAAAGGAAAATTGTATGATCAGGAGGAATACAACTCTCACCTCGCCCAATGCAGAATAGATCACTCCAAGTTTGAAATCCTGGAGGAAAAATTGAAAGGAGCCACCCTGGTAGAATGTTTGACCACAGATTTTGAGACCTTGAATAAATTAAAGACAATGAAGATTGGGATGCCAACCATGACTTATGCCTCTTGCATTGAATTGGAGATACTAATCAAGGAAATGATGGAATACAAGATCCATTCTGACTTGCAGTGGAAGGAGCTAGTGTGGTTGGGCAAGACAAAATGCAGTTTCCCAGGAACTAGCAAATAGCCTCTAAGTGTCACCAAATTGGCAAGTTTGACAGAGCACTGAAGCAAGCATATGGTGAGGATAGAAGTCGGGAAGTCAGAGAAATCGATCCTTAGTTTATGAAACATTTTTTATTAATCATTGTAAATTGGTTCGCATACCGAAACTATTAGTTGAAATTATTAGAATTAGTCTTAGAAGCTGAAACATTTCAGTTCATCTATTGTAATCGGTTTCTAATTGAAAGTAACTCGAATTATATAAATACTAGAAGTTATGAATGTATTAATTTTGGCAGAAGTGCAAGGGAACCTTTTAGTGTTTTTTCTGAATTCTATTGTAAATTTCTGGAACTGAATTGAATACATATACAAAATCTTTTGAAGTCTCTATGAAAAGATTCTAATGGTGGTGATATGAGTTTTGTCTCTTCTCCTTGTATGTATTTCCTGTGTTCTTTAATTCCATCTGCATTTTCTTCTATTTAAATTGGATATTTAAAATCTCAGAATTCATCTTGTGATGCTCTTGGCTTAAGCAATTTAAATTGTGTAAATTTCTTCCTAACTAATTTAGAATCCATTTCAGTAATGCTCTGATGCAGTTATTTGTTTTCTCCTTCTTCCTACACTCTGCATAAATACTATTTATAACTCAAATTCATTGCCTCATTTATCCTTTATCCTCTGGAGAGTTCTACCGACCAGTCATTCTTTTCATTCACTTTCAGAATTTTGACTCCATAGCCGTAAGTGTCCCTCCCCTTCCTTGACAACAACTTTATAAAAACCCCCAAAACAAACTAAACCTAGCCATTGATTTCCAAATAAATATCAAGTGACATGAAAGAGCTCTCTTTGAGGTGAGTAGGCTAGTGCCCAGCTCTAAAGTTGGTTGAAATAGTTACCTCTGTCATTTTTCTATCAATCGGAAAAAATTTACAGAGTGCTAACAGGTTGTTTCGATAGATTGTTGTGACAAGTTATTTGTATAGGTTTGATGCATGGTTGATGCACTTGTTTATGGTACAAGTTTAAGTACAGGTTGGTGCTTGGTGATTCACTTGTTTATGGTACAGGTTTATTATGGGTTGTTTGGTACAGGTTGTTACAGATTGTTTGGTGCATGTTTATTGGTACAGGTTTACAACAGTATATCTCATAGTGATAGTGTGACAGTGGTTCCATCATTCTACTTATATTTTAGGGAGGTTGGATGGGGAAATCATAGGTTGTTGTAGCCACCTTCCGGTTGTAGCCAGAAAACATAGGGGGTTGTAGCCTCCTTCTGGTTGTAGCCAGAGAATTGGGGAGTTGGAGCTTCCCTCAAGTTGTAGCCTGAGAAACTAGGTGGTTGTAGGCACCTTCTGGTTGTATACAGAGAACATAGGGGGTTGTATCCTCCTTCCAATCGTAGCTGGAGAATTGTAATTTGGTGTTTCCTTGAATGTAATTCTTGACATATAAGAAAACCATTCCATGGTTTTCTCCCACATTGGGTTTCCACGTAAATATTGGTGTATTGTGCATTGTGTGGATGTGTTTGTTATTGTTTATTATGCACTGATGAATGCTAATTCTTATGGTACATTAAGATATTGATGATGAAAAGATGAACATGGTTGAATAAGTAAAAGAATATAATTTTTGGTTTAAAGGATTAATAATTGGTATAATTTCTCATTACTAATTCACCCCCCCCCCTCCCCCGCCCTCAGTAATCCAACAGTAACAATGTTCATTTGAGTAATGTCCTATATGTACCTAGTTTAGAAAATAATATTATATCTATATCTTTCCTAGTAGACAAAGTAAATAGAATAGCCTTTGTTTATGGTGAAGTACTATCTTGTTCTAGAGACTCCAACATAGAGAATTCTAGAGTTATTGGAACTCGTGAAGGAAAATTATACAAACTACTAGAATGTAATGATGAAGCTCTTATACATGATAAAGTTAATCCCAATGAAGTTTGTCATATAAGGTATTCTCATCTTAACTATCAAGCATTACCTTTCCTCTAGAAAATGGTTGAAGGAATACCAGAACTACAATCTACAGATGAAGGAATTTGTAGAGGATGTGCACTTGGTAAAAATATTAAGAATCCATTCTAAGTAGAAATAATAGATCTAAGGAAATCCTAGATTTAATACATTCAATTTTTTTTGGTCCGATGCCAGTCAAATATTTAGGAGGTTCTCTTTATTATGTAATATCCATAGATGATTAATCAAGAAATACTTGGTTATATCTCTTGAAGACAAAGGATGAAGTTTTCAGCAAGTTTCAAGAATTCAAAGAAGAAATAGAAAACCTCACAAGCAAGAAAATCAAGACTTTGAGAACAGATAATGGAGGATAATACACATCCAAGGAATTTGTTGCCTTTTGAAAATCATAAGTGATTAGGAGGGAGTTAATAATTCCTCATAATCCTCAACAAAATGGTGTAGCAGAAAGGAAGAATAGATCCATTGAGGAAATCGTGAAGGCACTAATGAACGATCAAGGTTTATCCATGTATCTATGGGGAGAAGCAACCATGATAGCAATATATGTTTAGAACAGAAGTCCCCACCACATATTGAAATATATGACTCTAGAAGAAGCCTTCTTAGGAAATAAACCTAATGTGGAACACTTAAGAATATTTGGGTGCCCTGTTTACATTCATATCCCCAAGGATAAAAGGAAGAAACTAGAACCCTCAGGAAAGAAGGGAATATTTGTTGGATATAGTGAATCCTCCAAAGCCTACAGAATCTATATTCCAGAACAACATAATATTGAAGTCAGTAGAGATGTAACCTTCAATGATAAGATGGATTTCCAGAAATATATAGAAGAATCCATGGAAGAATAATAATATGAAGAGGCTAAAGAAGAAAGCACATGTCTTCCAGAAAGTCAGAATGAAGAACCAGAACAACTTGATCATTCGATGCAACCATGCAAACCTATTGAGTCAGTCATTGTAACCAAACCTAGAAAAGGTCCATCTTGGCTTGAAACTACTCTACAAGAAGCGGAAAGACTCAAATCCCCAAGTGGAACTTTCAAAGAAAGCAAGAAGCCCAAAAGATTATCAAACTATGAAGCATGTATGAAAAAACTTATAAATGAAGAACCCACCACATTTGAAGAAGCATCTCAGAAGAAACAGTGGAAATAAGACATACCAGTCTATCATGAAAAATGATGTGTGGGAAATCGTGTCTAGACCCAAGGAAAAATCAGTGGTAACATCAAAATGTGTATATAAGATCAAACATGCAGTAGACAGAAGCATGGACAAATACAAGCCAAGGTTCCTAGCTAGAGGGTTCTCCCAGAAGGAGGGAGAAGATTATGACAAAACCTTTTCTTTTGTTTCCAGATATACTTCTATTAGAGCCATTATGTCTCTTTTTTCTTCCATGGGATGGAATATACATCAGATGGATGTAAGGGCAACTTTTCTCAATGAGAAATTGAATAAGAAGTGTGCATTGAACAACCTCAAGTTTTTGAGGTACATTCCAAAGACACTCATGTTTGCAGATTAAAGAAATCCCTTCATGGACTCAACCAAGATCCAAGATCTTGGTATGACACAATCGACAGTTACTTAATAACACTTGCTTTCTCTAAGAGTCATGAAGATCCAAATCTCTACTACAAGGTTGTGAACAATGCACTTGTGATTCTACTACTTTATGTTGACAATTTATTCTTGACAGGTGTAGAGTCTGTCATCACCCAATGTAAGAAGGAATTATCTTATGAGTTCAATATGAAATATATTGGTCTCATGCACTATTACTTGGGACTAGAAGTATGGTAGAATCATGGTGAAATATTCCTTTGACAAGGAAAGGGTGTAGTGAAGATTATTCAGAAATTTGGAATGATGGAGAATAAAATTATGATCCAGTAGACCTGTCCCTATATCAACAATTGATTGGGTCATTGATGTATCTCGTGAATACTCAACCAGATATTTTCTTTGTTGTAAACACTTTACGCTAGTTTTAGGTGGAACCCAGACATGGGCACTGGATAGTTGAAAATCATGTTCTAAGATATATTCGTGGGATGCTAAACTATGGTTTAAGATACACCTCATCTAGTGATATACAACTTCATGGATTCACAGATTCATATTGGGTGGGGAGTGTATAAGACAGAAGGAGTAGTAATTCATGGATGTGTTTCAGTTTGGGATCTGTTATGATATGATGGGCCAACAAGAAACATAATTATGTCACAATAAACACAGTAGAATCAAAATATATCACAACATGTGAGGCATGTACTGAAGCAATATGGATGAGGAAGTTGATTTATGGATTATTTGATCAGGCACCAGATTCAACCGTAATATACTGTGACAATCAAAGTTGTATGAAGCTATCAAAACACCCAGTGTTTCATGACCGATCAAAACATATTGAGATAAAATACTACTTTATTCATGATAAAGTCCAAGAAGGAGAAGTGAAACTCTAGTATATCTCCAGAGATGAGCAGGTAGCAGATATTTTGACAAATCCTTTGTCCAAGATAAAGTTTGCGTACTAAAGGGACAAGATGGAGCTTGTGGAGATAACTCCCTTAGATGAAAGGGAAGAGATGGATCCCCGGGTTGGGATGGAGCACTGATATATATTATTGATTCATGGGAAATCATTCTCTAGTTTGGAAAATGGTTCAGATTGTGAATTTCCTTTCTAGTCCGGAAAGTGGTTCGATATTTATGATAGACATGCATTTTCCAGTTCAGAAAATGGTCCAGATCAAACAGTCATTTTAGTAATGAAAATGGTCTGATAGATTGTTGATGTACCATAGACAATGATTCCCCTTGTGGCTAGTGTGAGGGAATGGTCTAGGACAGTCATTCTTCTTGGAAGTCACCCTGAGTAGTGGTCAAGTAGAATGGTATGCCTTACTAGGAAGTCATTCTTTTGAAGTTCACAGCTATGAGAAGTTTTGAAGAATGGTCCATTTTAGAGGTTGGTGCAGGACAATCATTTTCTTAGGAAATGGTTTGGACAGTCATTCCCTAGGGAAGAAACATTCTCTCCAAGTTTCACTATGATTAGTGTCGAAGGAATGGACCAGCCAGGTGAATGATTCAGGTTTAGCAATTAGGGACAAGGATTCCCTAAGGAAAACTCATTCTCTCTAGGTTGCACTATGATTAGTGTCGAAGGAATGGCCTCGTTAGGTGAATGGTTCAGGATAAAAAATCGGGGAAATTTATTCTTCTATTCTTGGGAAGAATAGTCTAGATAGCCCATGGATGATGTTTTTCTTTCCGAGGGAAGATGCTCTTCCAGATCTCACAGATGTGAGTGGAAGAATCCCCATGTTTGTATCATGATATTTTTTATGCATATTTATATCAAATGATTTGATTATTGTAGAGATTGTATGTCTCTGGATAGTAGTTGTATGCTACTGTGGTGGATGTGATCCACTGATAGTGATTGTGTGTCACTAGTTAGTAGCAGTGTACTACTGAGAGTGGTTGTGTACCTGGATATTATTTGTATACTACTATGAATAGAAATGGTTGTGTTCTGTTGGATGGGATTGTTCTGATTTCCATGGAGACTATTTAGTTGGATATTGATGACAATGCTCTTGATTTGATAATGAGATAGCCTGTGTGACTATGATGATGCTACCGGTTGAATGGTCCATTTGTGCTCAATACCATTGCCCTTAATAACTCCCTAGCTAGGAGGGAGTGTTGATAATATGGTAGTTGTGGGAGGTATTAACCTTTGCGTGTAACCTTTGATGAGACTATAATATTATGGGAAGCAAGAGAAACCCTAAAGCCTTGGATAATAACCCTAGAAGACAATTCCGCTTAATAGAATAATTGATATTGAGTTATTATCCCCAGGAAGAGAAGTCGGTCCGGTCAGTTAATATGGAGCAGCATAAATAGAGGGCACTAGAGCTCATTTGTGAATCACTCACTCACGATTTCATAAGGACAAGAAGTACGCGTGAGTGAAGGAGAACTGCAACTATTGCAGTAGTGACTTTGTCTTGGGTTATTGGTTTGGACTTTATTCTTGGTCTTTGGTTATATTTGATTGGTGTGCTAGCCTTGGTTGGCTATTGATCTACTACCAGAATTATTATGTCCATCAAGGTTAAGGTACTTGGGGGTGGCCTTTGTGCCTATGGTTGGGTGACAATATTGCTATATTGTCTATGGTGAAATGAGCACACCCATTTTTCTAACAAATACACCATGCTACTAAATAAAAAAAAATGAGTCTAAGGAAGGAAATTTTTTCCTCTTGTATGATAGAAAAGAAAGGGAAAGTAGAATAAATTAATTATATATGGTCAATACCATACACATTGAAACAATTATATGAGAATGGATCAACATAACTAGAAATATTTGAAGCTCTACCATACATTAACCTAGTGAATATATACTAATTAAAAACATTTATGATTAAAGAATATGAAAATTTTATGGACAACCCCAATCAACAACGTAGAGCACAAAGGTATTGATATAATGTAGGATGGGAATAACATGTAATATCCCCGATGACCCCAAGCCGTGATCTGGATTATTTTCGGCACGAAATGAGAGCGGAGATATAATAAAGAAATGCACAGAGATATCGCATATATCCAATAATATAACAGAAATATATTAGAGATGCAACCATAAACACAGATATACAATAATACACGATTTCTATTAATGAAATAAATGTACAAAGACTGTAAAATACGAAGTGAAAGACTCGCTAGAATGGTGGCAGCTTATCTCTGAGAAGAGATGTGACGGCTACTCGCATTCACAAGAAGATGATTAAAATGAGGCTTTGAAGGCCTTTTTACAATAAAAAATAATTCCAAAAGTCTTATACATCCAAAAACCTAACCCTAGGAGATGAAGCGCCAAAAGTCATGTGGGACCCGTTTGGGTAAGTTAGTACATCAACTTCCCGGGGTTGTAACTTTTGCATACGATCTCCGTTTTAGGCGTATGATAGCTCGTTGGAAAGGTATCGTCAAGGAGATTCATTTTGGGGGATCAATTATACCTTAGGATATACACCTAGATAAATCCTCCCTCCTTAGGAAGCAATGGTCTCCATTGCGTTGAGTTCCTAGAGGAGAGGGTAAAATGTTTGTTGAATCTGCATCTTGGTGAGCTACTTGCCTTGTTGGAGACATTGCACTTCTTATTTTGTGGAAGTCTGTCATGAACCTGTTGAGGTTGAGGTTGTTCAACAAGTCAAGCTACATGAGAGGACGGTGCGCAGAAGGAATCTTTGCGCTTTGTTGCAACCTTGTCGACCTGCTTCTATTGGATAGAAGGTGCTTGGGGCGAAGATGTAGTGGTTGCAGTGTCCTTTTGTTCCCCTTTTGAACAGATTGTGAAGAAGATGAATTTTGCAGTATGATATACTACCTTGCAGCACTTTTTAGGTGGAACGGTAGTCGAAACTACCTCTGGTATTCTATAGACATGACCCCCCAGAGAAACAATGACACTGCGGGGTTGAGACTCATGAACAGCGTGGCGCTTCCACATATATGGTTGGCCCAAGAGAACATCACAGACATATAGTGGGGAAAAATCACATAATACCTCATCCTTGAAGGGTTGGATGCCATATGACAATCGACATTGCTGGCTGACACAGAGATATCGTCCTTGGTGAAGCCACCCAATGTTGTATGGCTGCGGGTTTGGTGTTGTCGACAATCCCAACTGTTTGACGACCTCTACTGAGATGAGGTTCTTCTGTCTTCTGCTATCAACAATAAAATGTAGCAGGGTCCCCTTCACCCATATCTGTGAATGAAAAAGGCGCTCCCCCTCTTTAGGATCTGTTGGTTTTTCTGGTTGAATTGTTGCGGTCGTGACAATAGCAGTGGGGTCTGCGTCAATGATCTGTCCATTACCAGTATTTTCAAAATCAGATTCTGAATCAGAGTTCGGCTCCTTGTCTTTTATCTCGGCCACCAATGACTGTTTTGAGCAACATTCATCAATGTTGTGCCAGGGGATTTTGTGAAAATCGCACCATTTTCCGGTGTCCTTCTTTGTCTTCCTGTGACCCTTATTTTCATGTGGCTTGGATTGGTTTTTGGGAGACTGTTTGTTAGGGACATCTTTGTCATACTTTGTATGTTGCGGATTTGCAGAACCAAAATCCCATTTGTTCTGGTGCTTAAATTTCTGCTCGATTTTAACAACATATCGATAGGTAGCACTGAGTGATGAGATGTCTAGAAAATCCATTTCAATTTGGATGTATCTGTGTAGAGCCCCACGGTATTTCAGAACCATATGTCGTTCGGAGTCTTTGATACCTAGCTTGGTGCGCAAGGTATGGAAGGTATTGGTGAACTCCAGAACTTCTTGGCCCCTCTCTTGCCGCAGTGTGGTCCATCTCATGTATTGGTCCTCATAGTTTCCAATAGGGTAACATTGTTCCTTTACCGCATCCACAAAAAAATCCCAAGTGGGATCGATCCCATATATTTCAGACTCCTCTTTGGAACTCTTCTCCCAATAAGTTTCCCACCAATGTTTGACATGGGGGAGAGCTTTAAGGAGTGTGAAGGTGATCTTTTCTTTGTCGGAAAATTTGTGAACAGAGAAATAACCTTCTAGAAGATTTAACCATTTGTCTAGGGCTTCTGCATCTATTTGTCCTTCAAATACAGGAATATCAAAATTAACTTGTACCTTGAAAGGCAAGGTTCCTCCAAAGTAGTCGCTTGATGAATATGCACTTGTTTCTATCGACAGGCATTGAAGGATGTGGGAAAAAATCTCCATCATTTCGTCCCTCTGTTGCGTGAGAGCTAGCTCAAGAAATAGAATGATAGGATCGTCTGCTCCTTCATTTTTCTTTTCTTCCACCATTGAGGGTTTCTTGGGTGTGCGAGAGCGATTTTCCTCAAGAGAGACAAGCTCAAGACCCAACTTTCTATACTCAGACCTCGTCGGGGACATGCACTGAAAAAAATGATCAAGAATAGCCTACTCTGATACCACTGATCCAGATTATTTTCGGCATGAAATGAGAGCGGAGATATAATAAATAAATGCACAAAGATATCACATATATCCAATAATATAACAAAAATATATCATATATGCAACCAAAATTACAGAGATACAGTAATACACGATTTCTATTAATGAAAGAAATGTACAGAGACTATAAAAATACAAAGTGAAAGACTCGCTAGAATGGTGGCATCTTATCTCTGAGAAGAGATGTGAAGGCTACTCGCATTCGCAAGAAGATGATTACAATGAGGCTCTAAAGACATTTTTACAATAAACAGGAATGTCAAAATTCCTAGAAATCCAAAAACCTAACCCTAGGAGATGAAGCGCCAAAAGTCATGTGGGCCCCGTTTGGGTAAGTTAGTACATCAACTTCCTGGGGTCATAAATTTTTCATACGATCTTAGTTTTAGGCGTATGATAGCTCGTTGGAAAGGTATCATCAAGGAGATTCATTTTGGGGGCTCAGTAATGGCCCCAGAAGTTAAAAACTGCTAAAAATAGTAAATTTCCAAATTTTCCAGAAAATTATTTTGAACCAGTCAGAAAATGTGGGTGGCCACCGATATCCACCTGGATCAATCCGAGCCATGCTACCCATAGAACACTCTTACTAAAATCTAATACCAAAATGTATCATCCCCGACTTTAGGCCTGTTGGTCTATGCCACACAGAATCTCTTGTAAAACTTCATATAAAAATAAACTAAAAACAGACAATACATTCTTCTAAAACATAGAATCATGCAGAAATAACAGTAAGCCTATACATATTGCATACACAAGAAATACTCATAATTATAAAAAAACATGTACAAATACATAGTATGCAATTGAATTCATAAATGATACTTATCTTTTTATAGACGACCACCAACTGCATGCATACCTTCCATGAACCTCCCATCCTTAGACCACATTTCTCATCACTCTTAGCAGTGGGTCACCCCCGAGCTAGGACTAAACTCCACCCGGGTAAAGGGATTCCTAGGCTAGGCTGAGACAACAGGAAGTTTCACAGTCAACAGGAAGGATTTCATTCTAGGAGCCAACTCACACTAACAACTTACAACCTCTCATTCCCCACATGCTTGCCCCACCCTAGGAAGTGTGCCCCTTCTCTACTCAACATTCCTTCAGCTTCCCCACTTCCCTTACATGGATTTAGCAATAGGCCAGATATAAATTCTTAGAGCACTGTAACTTCAGTTGGGCTCCCTCAGTAATTCACTTTCCCAAAAAAATCTCTCACCTGGAAAGAGTTGCTCACAGGAGTGACAACCTACTTCTTCAATCCACGATCCTGACAACCCACCTGTTCAATTATATAGGCCTAACAACCTGCTTATTTATTCCATCACCCAAGTCAACCAGGTTCAGGCTCATGGGAAAACAACAACACAAAATGGGTATCAAATAGGTGATGGAAGCAAGCCATGCTCAGTCAAAGAATTGTGTTGGCAGCAACAACAAATTTTGAAGGCATAGTATGCCTCGGAAAAAGTATAGGTGCATTGTGCTTCACAGGAAAAGTACGGGATAACTCAAAGTTTCTCCATGTTCCATAGGTGTGTGAATGAAGCAAAGGTCGACGATGAAGAGAGGATGGCTCCATGAGTGAATGGGTTGGTGAATGGGGAAAATATCGGAGAACAAAATATTTTCCCCCACATATATTTGCATGCCCCATGATTGACACATGGCTCTCCTAGAGATCCATTCTCTCCACTTGTAATTTATTCACTCTTTCAAGAGACTTTGGATAAAATAATTATCCTTGCCTTAGGAGTTTTAGGAACACTAATATAATATTCCTTTAGAGTTAATCCTTCAAACTTAGTCATTTTTCCTAGTCTCTTATCCCCTCCCTTTCCCTACCTTGTGGAGCTTAGTCCCCCATACTCTTTTATCATGGTCAGTCTACACATAGAGATTTATTTTTATTAATGATATGAGGATTTACATATACGAAAATAGGTTCAGTGGCCTTTAGCATCTAGGCTCTCCAACCTAATATTCACATAAGCCTCCTAGATTATAATAACCTAGCTCACTAGCCTACAAAACATATTCACATTTACAACTAGGGCTCGATCTTGTGGTGTTACATCCCCCTCACCTTATTTTATGAATTTTCCTTAGTGCATCTTAATTACATGTACAACCAAAAGTTTCAAAAAAAATAAAAAAGATGCGGGTATTCTACCTGCATAGCATCCTCGTACTCCCAAGTTGCATCCTCACGACCGTACCAGGTCCATTGGAATTTTAGTAGATCTATGGCTCAATTTC
>ML875859.1:2312-18515 GCA_009831015.1 Picea engelmannii
TATAAGCGCTATTTTGAATTATTCCTTGAAAATCAACATTTCTATCAAAATGATTGTTTTTCATCATTCAAGTGACAAGCATAATCATAAACCATACCATTTCCCAAACTCTTCCTTTGTCCAAATTCGATATAGTGTCAGTATCATTCTTGTCCATATTCATTGTGACTAAGAGTGATTTTGAGACCAACATCTCCTCTAACATTGCAGATTAAGCATGGGACCAGTAATCATGCATGAACCAGTTAGCGCAAAGCTTTTTGATGCATATCCAAAATGCCATAGGAGGTTTAGAAAGGTGGGATGGCTATAATGTTTACATAAAATTCAAGGCTATGATAAACATGTATCAAAAGAGTTTGTTGAGTTGTTTGATGGAACTCAATCTGATATTGGAGATCTTAAGTTACAGTTTTCAAAAGATTTTATCGCACAAGCTACTGGATTACCACAAAGTGGGGAGATGTGATTCAAAAATAAGAATATGAAAGGAGATTTATGGAAAGAGTTTCTCAAAGATCTTGAACAAGCCTTGAACTGGAATAAGGGAATTCCATAGAAAGTGTCGAAAAATAAATGGAGAGACAATTTGTATATTATTTAGAAGTATGTTACCTATGAAGGCGAGTGTGGCCTTGTGATCTTCTACCATCTATGCTTATTGTTTCACTTCATAAAAGGTCAGGAAACCAATTTTCCATTTTACTTGTTAAATAATTTGAAAAATATGGTAGTAAATATTCAAAGAAACCCTAGGAAATTGGACAAAAGTTTATTTCATTTTGGTTTAGTCAAGATTCTAGTCGAAGATAAACTACATGAGAAGAATGATAGTTCGGTAGATTTTTTAGTAGGAAATCAATTCATGGAACTGCCAACTAAATAGGGGATTAGGGGTTCGAAACGCAGGGTCAACACAACTGAGGTTCATGAGACAATAACTTTGAAACTAGAGATAGAGAAGAAGGCCAGGGGTTTGAACCTTGAATTGAGTTCACCAAAAGGTTGACCCAAGAGAAAATTAGCAAAGAAACCCGAAAAAATTGAGGAAAGGGTTTTAAAGCCTAAAATTGAAATGGAGGATAAGGGTTTGAAATTCTAGGAATTTGAATAGAAGGAAGAGATTATGGAAATTAAGAAAAGGAAGGCAGGGAATTTGGGGTGTCAAACCACAAGAAGCACGACTAGAAGTTTGAATACACAATAGGATGACAAAAACATAATTTAAGAAAAGGAGACAATTGAGCTCAAAGAATCAGACAAAGAACAACATAGCAACATTCAGATGAAGGAAATTCATAGGAATTTCAATGAGAATACCATCAGTCCTTCACCAAGTCTAGGAAACAGGGGAAGATTGTCAAAGCTTGATGAATATTCAACTATGAATTTTGATGAGCCTATGACTCAGGAAACTGAGGTTTACATAACCATTAAAATTGAGAAAGAAGCAGTTCCAGATTCAGTACCTTCATCCCCAAAGATATTGAAATGAGTTAGTAAATTCAAGAATCTAAAAGAAGAGATTCACGAGCTGGAATTCCTCATAAATATATCAAAAATGAGAATGAAACATTGAAGACTAATATTTCTAGGCTAAGAGGGAAAATATACATCTTGAAGAAAAAATGAAATTGCTAATCAAGAAAGCTAGAAAATGGTATACCCACAACCAACAAGTTAAAATTAGAAATTGAAGACTGAATATTAAACTCAATGAAGCTAAGAGGAAGATCTAGGCTTCATCATCTCGTCTGGATATTTAATAGATGCCACAGAAAGGGTTTAAGATCTTGGGATCAACAATTTTGAATAGTTTTGAAGATTTCAAGAATGGAGTAAATTTTTTAGGAACAAAGAATTTTGTTGCATGAGGACATGCAACATATTCCATAAAGGGGATATGTTAGGTACTCTAATATAACTCTTTTTGTCACTTCCATGCTTAAAATGTTTTCTCAATCTATGCCTCTGAACCCTCTTACACTCTATTATCACCTCTTTTGTCATGGTTATTCCCCTAGCTACATGATATGTATATCAAATGACACATTCAAGGTAAATTTTTCTACTCTTTAATGTTTTTACAATTAATTATATTAATAAGTTGCTAAAGAATCACAGATTCTGTAGCAACTTTATTTTTTATTTTTTTTTGTAGAAATTGAACATTCTATAGTAGAATCATAACTTTTCATGGTTACGTGCTTCCCAGGAATAAATTGTGACTTGGAATAGGTTTGAAATCATCACTAGATGGTTTCTTACCTGTCAACTGAGATTCTAAGCTAGCAAGGCGAATGTGGGAGTAAGGTAAAATTCTAGGTCAACACAAAATACAGTGGTAGAGCATCCAAGCTAATTCAATGCCAAATCATCTGTTAGCAAAATCGAGTGGGAGAATTTCATGCATCATTGTCATGAAATTATCTCTTCATGGGTCATCGAAGTTAGCTCATCTAGCCACGATTATATTATATCTTATTTGTAAAATACACGTGCTCTGTTTTCTAGATAAATCTTTATAGAGATCTGTAAGTTTTATATTTAAAATATATCATTGTAATTTATAAATACTCCATCTTAAGAGCCCATGACGGATGATATGATATGATATATAACCATTGTAATGTTAATTTGTTGATTTTGAATTAATACAAACTCTGCTTGATTGTCCAATCTTATGCATTGTGAGTTTAAATTCATAGTTTAGTTTAGTAATGCTTCTCAATACTATCAACCAAGCTAGGAGGGATCCCTGTGTGAGGTATACATTTCTTCAAGTTTAATTAGATTTCTTTTGATTTAGAAACAATGTGATTTTGATTATTATCATTCATTTCTCATAATATTTGAATTTAATTTATGAACTATGTTTTTAAATACTACATAAATACTAGTGCACAAAATTGTTGATTGAATAAAGATTGTCCCATTTTGACTACAGAAACCTTCATTGCACCTAATGATTGAAAGACTGTAACAACATTACAAATGATAGTTCTCTAGGATAATATATTCAAGTGTCTGGAATCATTTCTATAGCTTTGCATTAGTTATGTTTATGTAGTAATGCATTTACTATGTTTCTGTAGCAGTGTGGTAACTTTGTTTATGTAGAAAAACATTGAGTAGTTTGTATTTCATAGTGTTAATTTAGAAATATGACATAAACTAAATCTTTCATATATAGTGTATGCACTTACTCAGTTTACGAAGCTCAAATTGATGAATTTAATGTAGCAGAGTTCAATCAATTGAACTGACTGACAAGAACAAGTTTCTACTTCATATGTACTCTGATGAGCAGGGGGTGTGTAATCTCCCTATATCAGGTGGTATCATAGCAAGGTTTAGATTTGGGGTGGAAGACTATAAAATTTTATCGGGACAAGTTTCATCTCTAGGATGGAAGAATCTACAAAGGTATCAAGTTAATTTCATCTTGGGATGAAATAAGTTGCAAGGGTGTGAGATTGGTTATGCTCCTAAGGATTAGTTGCACTCCTAAGGATTGGTTTCCTAATAGTCTCCCTATGTAAACATGGTAGCAAGAAGACCTGGGAGAATGTTGTTTAATATTGTGTTGTTGGAAGAAGAGTGATGGGAGGCAATGCTAGAGAAAAGGCTTGTGAAGGGCAGTCTAGATAAGGGCTACAAAACAAATCTCAAGGATTTCTCCATAAAGATGAGCAGGTCAAGGAGGTGCAGGAACCAAGAGTGAGAATAATTGGATATGATGGAGTAGCACAAGGTGTCAGAGTGAAGTTGTTAAATGAGAAAATATTGAAACTACAATAAGAAGAAGAAGTCCAAGAACAAAAAGTTGTATGAAAAAAATTCCAGAAGGTTGTTGATGGGAAGGAAGATAGTCTTTGAGATAAATGGCTGCTAGAGATAGATGGTAGTTGTGGTGGCATTTATCCATGACTATTCTCTTGAGATGAAAGAGATAGTGTGGGTCATGAGAGGATTCATGAGATGGAAATTGTGGTGGTGGTTATTCATGATTATTATCTTTAGATGAAAGCATAGGCCCTGGAAATGAGCCTGTAATGTGTGAGTTCTGAAAACAAGAGTAGGTTTCTAGAGAAAATGTAGTTAGAAAGTTTCATGGGTTGGAGACTAGGCTCATATGTTCTAAGAAACATGTTCGTAGTAGTGAGGGATTTTTTCTCGGATGGTGGCTAGAGATTTAGAGTGGACCTAAATCCAAAAGAAATGAGGATGAACAAATATGCAAAAAATTATAGTAGTGGAAAATAGATGCACATGTCGATGTGTTAGTTGTAATGAATAAAAGGAGGAAGTGAATATGGAATTATTGTTTTCCCTTAATATGTTATTGGCTTTCTTGTGGGAAGAAGGAAAATTTGTTGTTGCAGATTGAAGTGAATGTACTTTGCTGAGAAGAAGATGCAATTTAATGAATTTATAGATATTACAACAATTACAGAATCACAGAGGTTGCATATGATGAATATGTCCAAAGAGAATTCCCAAGTAGAAGATTAAGATGCAAAGATAAGGGACCTAGGAGAAAGCATGAATGAAGTTATTGCGTTGAATATGGATGAAGTTACAATCTTGAAGATGACGAAGGTTATGAATATGTTGCTGACAGAGACAGAGAGAGTATTTCAAATCTCTTGAGGAAGAAGACATGTTGTAGAGGAATGTTAGAAGGATTGAGTATTGTTGAGGATCAAGTGTGGAAGTGTTGCATAAAGAAGAAGGCTCTTGAAAGTATGTCTTTGATAATTTGTCAAGAAAGTGAATATGTTGATAGAATCACCGACTAAGGCAATCTACATGTGGTTGTGGATTGAGTCAAAGGAGGTGTAGCATGGGAGAATGTGACTCCATGTTGTGTGACTTCGAGCATGAGTGGATGGCTACATCAAAGACACTTTGTACACTACATGAAAAATGGTTGTGGGATTTTCTAGATGGTACATGACTCAGGTCGAGTTGTGCAGGTGATGCATAAATTAGGATCGCTTGGCTAGTGCTTGTGGCGATGGAATAAGAGAGATAGAGAGGGTGGCAGTATCAAAAGGTGAGTTGCATCGGGAATGCGATGGAAATTCCAAATCTCCATGATGAGAGTATTGTTTTGTTGTTGAAAATGGATGTGAAGCAATGTGAAACAATGAGTTGGAAGAAAGAATGTGCAGTAGAAGAAGAATTCTTGTATATTGGAATGTATGGAAATAAGGATTGTAGAGTTAGGAGTGAAACATTGATGACATTTTCATTGGGAAGATGTAGATGTGAATGGTTTACCTCATAAGAATGAGGGAATGTTTTCTTTAAAACCTAGGGAGTTTGGTGCAAGAGCATCGAACTTGTCCTAGGGATGCCATAGTGAAGGTGGTTGTAGGAATTGACAACATTGTTGCATATCGTAATAATGCTGCAAATTGTGATAGTGGAGCAGATGGGGGTGTTTCTATAGGATGGACGCGTGGACATGTTTCCCTGGGATTGGCGTGTCTCTACAGAGAAAAAGTGTGTGGGAGGAGATGTGGATATTGGCCATGTGTTTCATGAAGTAAACTTGGGAGAAGGTGAACCATTACAAAAGGAGAGGATGTGTTGAAGAGGAGCACATTGTTGTGTGGAAGCTGGAAGGTCATGTTGTAGGAGAAGAGTCCCTGAGAAGAGGATGAATCCAAAGTGGAATATGAAAGTGCCTGAAGATTCCATTCAGAAGCTGAAGGGGAACAATTTCTGAAAGGTAAATAAACATGACATCAAGTAGCTAGAGCAAGAAATCTTGCAAGAAAAGAGAATGATCATGCGAGGAAGGGAGAGAGAAATGGTTGAGATTTATATAGCCTCTCGCATAGCAGCCCAACTAAATTGTAATCTCATATGCGACCATGGATCCTATGTGATTTATTCTATATGAAAATGAATAAAATAATTAGGATTTGCGGCTTTAAACCTTATGTGTATGAATGAATCCTCTATGATGTTATCTTGATGTGTTATTGGCATGAATGGATAAAATTTAAATTCTATTGTTGAATGATTAAATCCCAATAGAGTATAGTTCCATTGTGATACCTTTGTGTAGGTCAGCACGGGTTTGCAGAAGGTTGTGATTGGATTGGTGATTTCCTTTAGGTGGGCACATAATATTTGGAAAATTCATGTATGAAGTAATGGTTCTCTTCATATAAGGGAAGATCACTCGGTTGTGAACTAACCCTTGATCGTGGAATTGAGAAGTCCATTGTTGTTGCGAGAGCTCAATGTAAGATGCTCATGAGAATGAGCGTTGTTGTTTGAATAAGAATATGAGCATAGATAGTTATCTCTGATCACATAAGTGTGTCCATGTCCCATAGACTTGAGAAGTCTACATATGGGGATGTTTCCCTAGTTTATAAGCTAACCATTGATTTCAGGATTGGGTTGCACAACTTGAAGAGTGATTTTTATGTGAAGGTAGCATGGATAGGTTGTGAATATAACTACTGGAGAATGTAGTATATAGGTTGCAACCCTCTAGTTGCAGCATAGGAAACCCTCGAGATGCAAGAAAAGAAACCTGTGAGTTGCAACAGAAGGAATGGATGAAACTCTCGAGTTGCAGCAATAGAATGTGAAGTATACTGGTTAGTACAGATTGGTGTTCTGAAGTGTTTGTTTGCTTGTGCTACAAGTGAGAATGCATGGTTGTGTAATAGAAGAGAAGGAATTCGTAGATGTGCAACCCTATGGGTTGTAGCATTTTTTTGTGTGGAGAAATTTGTGTGATGAAATTACACATAAGAAGTTTGAGAGCAACATTTTTTTCAATATTATGCAAGAGAACGAGTTTTCACTGCATATGTACTCTGACGGGTAGGGGATGTGTAATCTCTAAGCACCAACAAGTAATCATGTTGAAAATTCTCATTTCCTAAAATTGCACATTTGAAATGTTATTTTTATATTAAAAGCATTGCATTCATCACATGTTGAATTTAAATGCATGGGTTCTTGTTTAAAAATTTGTCATCATTTAAAATTTGTCATCATTTAAAATTATGCATATAGAGGATTGCTTACTATTAAATTCAAGGAGTACATGTTTCAGAATTTGGTTAAATATACTCTTCCTTCATTGATTTTATTCCCCTTTAGGATAACTCTCCAATTCCTTTTGAGCATAAGGATAGACCACATTTGAAATCTTTCAATTTTCCTTTCGAATGTAGAATTACCTAAGCCTAAATGCATGCAATTTTCCTTCTGCATTTGCATATCCCCATTGTCCTTCAATAGCCATCGTTCAACTAGAATTGGTGATGCCCATTTATTAAGTAATTATTATCTTGGTGATTATGAGACTCCCACAATTTCGAATGGTGATTCTCATTCGGAAAAAGTAACTAAATTTAGAATCACTCTAGAAAATGAGAATTAAAACAACGCTCTTATTCAAATAAGAGCGTTGTTGTTTGAATAAGAGCGTTGTTTGTCGGAAAAAGTAACTAAATTTAGAATCACTCTAGAAAAAGTAACATATCTTTCTTGTTTGAGTAACTAACATACCTCTTTCTTGTTTGAGTAACTAACATACAGGTACGTATACCTTACTCTAAAGGGATAAGGAAGAAAGTAACACAAGATAAAATAACAACAAAGCAATCTATGGAAAACATATTGATAACAAAGGAACTTGAGGAGGAAATATCTGTGACAAAACACACAATTCTAGTGGCAAAAGAGTTAGCTAAGAAGAAAATGAAGTCAATAACAAAGAAACTTGAGTAAGAAATATCTGTGACAAAACACACTGGCAAAAGAATTAGCTAAGAAGAAAATGAAGTCAATTAAGGATAAACATCATTTTATGGATACAACTGAAAACTTCAAGTTACCCATCTACTCAAACACTAATCATCATATAGGAATTGAAGGTGCAAACACATATAATGATTTATTTATGTTGATTAAGGATGGTAGATCGATGTTGAGGAATTATTCTCAATTGTCAAAATTGCAATTTTGTAGTTGTCTATATTACAATTTCTGGATGCTAAAATTGCAACCAATTAATCGTTAACATTCTGAACTAAAAATTTATCCTCAATCATTTTATTGCTGAAATTATGATTATGTGATTGTAGAAATTGCAGTTTATGATTGTTAAAATGACAATTTTTGATAACTATACTTATTTAAATGGTTGAAATTGCAATTTCTAATTGTTGAAATTACACTCAATCAATTATCAATATGGTGTTTTTCATTAAAAAAAAAATGTGAATTTCTTCTCAACCAACTTATTGTTGAAATTATAAAGTTTTCAAAATTTGCAAATTAAAAAAAAATGTTGACCAACAGCTATAGGAAAACATTGCAAAATAATTGAAAAGTGTTTTTGTAACGACAGATTAATTTGCACATTCAAAACTATAATGCTAGTAAGAGACTAAAAATAAATTAACTATTCAAGATGGACAACGTCTTCCTTGTCAACCACGGAGCTTTACCCTAAATTATTTATTAGGCACTTTGGCTCACAAGGAATGTAATCTTTGAATGGAAATCTCTCTTCTTTGAATGTCTTTTATAGCATAAAATTCATTTATGAATATTTCAAGCAAAACCTTGGGCCATGTGGGGTTGGTGGAGTTATTTTCATTTCTGATTATCTTTCTTATTCTTTCAGGACCAAACAACTTTGCAGAAATACAAGCTATTCTCAATCTTCTGAAGCGGGCTTCGGTTAGAGGCATTGAGACTCCAAGTTTTTCTGGACTCTAAAATGGTTAAAACGGAATTAAAAGGGAGGCATTGGGACTTAAAGTTTTTCGGGAGATAATTTTTTATTCCAATCATGTGGAGTTGTTTGGGGTAAAGGTTATGATTGAATTAATAAATAGTTAATATTTTAAAAGGCAGGTCATGGTGTCCTTTTTAAAACAACTACAAAATATATAGTTTAATTAGGGAAGAAAAAAAAATCGGTTAATTTAATAAATTTGAAGGTTTTGTAGTTTAATGAGGGAAAAAACAATATATATTTAATTGTCTTATTAAATTTGAAAGGTTTATAATTATTTAATTTTTTAATGAAAAGTTGAGTATAGATTGATTTCCAACCAATTCATGTTATGTTTGACAATTTTATTAAAATATTTTGTTTAAAATTAGTGAGTGAATTGTAATGTTCTTAAATTTGCAGTTTCATCATATTTAAATATGATTGATGATATTTGAATGTATCGAAATTTTCATAATTACAATTTAATTATAAGTTCAACATGAAAATACAACTGAAAATAATTACAATTTAATTACAAGTTCAATTGAAAATACAATTATAATATAATACAACTGAAAATATTGTATTTCAAAATAAACAAAAAATCATTATAAGTTCAACATGTCATTTATATGAATTGAACCCTAATAAGGAGAATATCAATCATTCTTTCCAACTATCCAAGATAAGCCCAATTAAATGATATATATATTAGCAACAACCACATTAAGTAAAAAATGGTTGATATATGCCAACGACATTAATGTGATTGTTACTAGTTGATGGTCGGCATGCATGCCCACAACCGTGAACACATTTATACATTTTAAATGTAATAATTAAATATTATTTTGTAATTACTAAATTATTATTTAAAATTATAATTATTAATTTCTTAGTTAGTATTATTATTAATTAAATAATTTATTAAAAATAATAATAATAAATATATGTAATAATTTTATTAATAAATTATTAAAAAAAATTAAATAATAATCAATTAATAATAATCAATTAATAATAATCAATTAATAATTATTTATTTATAATTCTTAAATAATAACAAATTATTATTTAATTAATAAAAATTAATTAATTAGAAATTAGAAATTAATATTTATTAATTAATAATAATTAAATGATTAATTATCAATTGATTATCAATAATAAAATAAATAGAAAATAACAATTATTTATAAAATAAAAAATAATATAACATAAAAAAAAATAAGTTAAAACAAAATAAATATATTATTAAAATAATATATTAATAATGAAAAAATTAATTTATAGATTATAAATAAATTTACAAAAATAAAATAGTAAATAACAAATGTATTAATAAAGTTAATAATAATAATAAAGTATTACATGTATTAATAAAAAAATAATAACAAAATAAAGACATTCCTAAAATAATACATTAAGAATGCAAAAATATAAAAATAAAGTAAGAAAACATTAATAATGTAAAAATACATTAATGTATTAATTAATTAATACCTTTATGCAATGCATAAAAAAAATCAATATATTAATGTATAATATAATTTACTAATGTAATGCATAAAATTAATTTAGCAAATAAAAAAGTAAATAACAAAGCATATTAATAAAGTAAATAATATTAATAATAAAGTATTAAGAAAGTAATAAAAAAAAAAATTTAAGTACTACAATAATACATTAATAATGTAAACATTTATTAAGAAATTATATTAATATTAGTATTAATACATTAAATAATGTATAATTAATACATAATTAATGTATTATATTAAAGACTATTAATGTATTAATACATAATTAATGTATTATATTAATGTAATGATGTATGTAAATAAATGGTGTATTAATATATTAATATATTACTTTAATGCAATATATACATTTAACTTATAAATTAAAGTATGAATCTACATTAGTGTGTAAGGTAAAGTATTAATTGATAGATTAATGATGTAATGTATTAATCAATTAATACATTGATATATTATTAATTAATACATTAATAAATGCATTTTAAAAGTATTAATACCCTAATAAATACATTATTAAAGTAGTAATACATTAATATCTTAATTGACAATGACTATGGTTGACTATGGTTGACCATGACCATGGTTTATAATGGTTGACCACAACGATGGTTAACTTTGGTAGATGTTGGTTGGATTTGGAAAGGAAAGGTTGCTTATGGATGATCGTGGTTGTGCTTCACCATGGTTGAGATTAGTTGACCATGACCATGGTTGGCTATGGTTGATCAGAGTTTATTATGGTTGACCATGCCCATGGCTAAACTTCATTGACCATGTGGATATGATTATAGTGGGCCATCTTGATTATGTTTAACCATAGTTTACTATGGAACTACAACATTGCAATGTTGATCATGTTTTGTTCGACACATTGCGACATCAGGTTTTGTTCGTCACATTGCAACATCAAATTTTCTTCGTCAAATGACATCGTAAGGTTATGTTTATCAAATTACGATGATGGGTTTTTGTTTCTCACATTATGGTGTTGGAATAGGTTTGTCACAGTTTAACAGTGGGTTATGTTCGTCACATTGTGACATCGAGAAATGTTCGTGTCATTGCAAAATCAGTCTATGTTTGTCACATTGGCACAGTGGGTTGTGTACATCACATTGTGACAATGGGTTGTGTTCATCCCATTGCAAATTTTGGAAATGCCTATCACAATGCAACATCACGATATGTGTACCACATTGCAACATGAAGACATATTCGTTGCATTGGGATGATAGGCCCATGTTCATCACATTGCTACAACAAGGCTATGTTTGTCAGATTGGGATGTCCATAAATGTATGTCACATTGGAATGTAAGCATAGGTTTGTTACCTTGCGAGGTTATTATGTTTGGTAGACTGCAACGTTACTATGATCAACATATTGCAACGTTTGGAAATATTTATCACATTTGGACTTCCGTATATTTTTGTCACATTACGACAACCATATATGTTTTTCACATTCTGATGTTACTATGTTTGGTCGATCGCAATGTTACTATGTTCAACAGATTGCGACATTTGGAAATGTTTCTCACATTCTGACGTTGACATATGTGTGTCACATTAAAATGTGAAGAAATGTTCACAATATTGTGATGATAGGGCGATGTGTGACACATTGTGATGTCTGTTGATGTTCATCTCATTGCAATGACATGCCTATGTTCATCAAATTGTGACGTTAGTATGTTTGGTAGATTTCAACATTACTATGTTTGTGAGATTGTGACGTTAATATGTTCATTGCATTGCAACGTTATATGTTCATCCCTTATTGTGACATTATTATGTTTGATAGATTGCAACATTACTATGTTTGATACATTGAGACGTTAGGAAATGTTTGTCACTTCGTGATTTTAGGAAATATTTGTCACAATGCGACGTCAGGAAATGTTTGTCACAATGCGACGTCCTGAACATTTCCTAACTGTATAAACTCGTGGCTAGTAAACGTCGAAAAGTTTTTGCTGTAAAATTCCCAACACAGTAAAAGTCTGAAAATATTTCTTGATTCTTTCATTTGTGTTGCCATAATTCATGATCAATTTAAACATCTAAAGCTCTTTCTTGATTTTTTCATTTAAAAATTGTCAATATGAATAATCTACATATATCAATTTAGATGTCAGGAAATGTTTGTCACAATGCGACGTCAGGAAATTCTCAGGACAAGAAGAGGTAGAGAAACAAACAACTTTGCAAAAATACAAGCTATTCTCAATCTTCTGAAGCGGGCTTCGGTAAGAGGCATTGAGACTCCAAGTTTTTATGGACTCTAAAATGGTTAAAATGCAATTAAAAGGGAGGCATTGGGACTTAAAGTTTTTCGGGAGATAATTTTTTATTCCAATCATGTGGAGTTGTTTGGGGTAAAGGTTATGATTGAATTAATAAATAGTTAATATTTTAAAAGGCACATGGTGTCCTTTTTAAAACAACTACAAAATATATAGTTTAATTAGGGAAGAAAAAAAAATCGGTTAATTTAATAAATTTAAAGGTTTTGTAGTTTAATGAGGGGAAAAACAATATATATTTAGTTGTCTTATTAAATTTGAAAGGTTTATAATTATTTAATTTTTTGAATGAAAAGTCGAGTATAGATTGATTTCCAACCAATTCATGTTATGTTTGACCGTTTTATTAAAATATTTTGTTTAAAATTAGTGAGTGAATTGTAATATTCTTAAATTTGCAGTTTCATCATATTTAAATATGATTGATGATATTTGAATGTATCGAAATTGTCATAATTACAATTTAATTACAAGTTCAACATGAAAATACAACTGAAAATAATTACAATTTAATTACAAGTTCAATTGAAAATACAATTATAATATAATACAACTGAAAATATTGTACTTCAAAATAAACAAAAAATCATTATAAGTTCAACATGTCATTTACATGAATTGAACCCTAATAAGGAGAATACCAATCATTCTTTCCAACTATCAAAGATAAGCCCAATTAAGTGATATATATACTAGCAACAACCACATTAAGTAAAAGGTGGTTGATATACGCCGATCGACGCCATTAATTTTAAAAAAGTTGAAAATGACGTCGATCGACGTATATCAACCACTTTTTACTTAATGTGGTTGTTGCTAGTTGATGACCGACATGCATGGCCACAACCATGACCACATTTATACATTTTAAATGTAATAATTAAATATTATTTAGTAATTACTAAATTATTATTTGAAATTATAATTATTAATTTTTTAGTTAGTATTATTATTAATTAAATAATTTATTAAAAATAATAATAATAAATATATGTAATAATTTTATTAATAAATTATAAAAAAGAATTAAATAATAATCAATCAATAATAAGAATTTAATAATAATCAATTAATAATTATTTATTTATAATTCTTAAATAATAACAAATTATTATTTAATTAATAAAAATTAATTAATTAGAAATTAGAAATTAATATTTATTAATTAATAATAATTAAATGATTAATTATCAATTGATTATCAATAATAAAATAAATATTAAATAACAATTATTTATAAAATAGAAAAGAATATAGCAGAAATAAAATAAGTTAAAATAAAATAAATATATTATTAAAATAATATATCAATAATGGAAAAATTAATTTATAAATTATAAATAAATTTACAAAAATAAAATAGTAAATAACAAATATATTAATAAAGTTTATAATAATAATAAAGCATTACATGTATTAATAAGAAAATAATAACAAAATAAATACATTCCTAAAATAATACATTAAGAATGCAAAAATAGAAAAATAAAGTAAGAAAACATTAATAATGTAAAAATACATTAATGTATTAATTAATTAATACCTTTATGCAATGCATAAAAAAAATCAATATAGTAATGTATAATATAATGTATTAATGTAATGCATAAAATTAATTTAGCAAATAAAAGAGTAAATAACAAAGCATATTAATAAAGTAAATAATATTAATAATAAAGTATTAAGAAAGTAATAAACAAAAAATTAAAGTGCTACAATAATACATTAATAATATAAACATTTATTAAAAAATTGTATTAATATTAGTATTAATACATTAAATAATGTATAATTAATACATAATTAATGTATTCTATTAAAGACTATTAATGTATTAATACATAATTAATGTATTAATACATAATTAATGTATTATATTAATGTAATGATGTATATAAATAAATGGTGTATTAATATATTAATGTATTACTTTAATGCAATATATACATTTAACTTATAAATTAAAGTATGAATCTACATTAGTGTGTAAGGTAAAGTATTAATTAATTGATTGATAGATTAATGATGTAATGTATTAATTAATTAATACATTGATATATTATTAATTAATGCATTAATACATTAATAAATGCATTTTAAAAGTATTAATACCCTAATAAATACATTATTAAAGTACTAATACATTAATACCTTAATTGACAATGACTATGGTTTACTATGGTTGACCATGACCATGGTTTATAATGGTTGACCACAACGATGGTTAACTTTGGTAGATGTTGGTTGGATTTGGAAAGGAAAGGTTACTTATGGTTGATAGTGGTTGTGCTTCACCATGGTTGAGTGTGGTTGACCATGACCATGGTTGGCTATGGTTGGTCAGAGTTTATTATGGTTGACCATGACCATGGCTAAACTTCATTGACCATGTGGATATGATTATAGTGGGCCATATTGATTATGTTTAACCATAGTTTTCTATAGAACTACAACATTGCAATGTTGATCATGTTTTGTTCGACACATTACGACATCAGGTTTTGTTCATCACATTGCAACATCAAATTTTCTTCTTCAAATGACATCGTAAGGTTATGTTTATCAAATTACGATGATGGGTTTTTGTTTCTCACATTATGGTGTTGGAATAGGTTTTTCACAGTTTGACAGTGGGTTATGTTCGTCACATTGCGACATCGAGAAATGTTCGTGTCATTGCAAAATCAGTCTATGTTTGTCACATTGGCACAGTGGGTTGTGTACATCACATTGTGACAATGGGTTGTGTTCATCCCATTGCAACTTTTGGAAATGCCTATCACAATGCAACATCACGATATGTGCACCACATTGCAACGTGAAGACATATTCGTTGCATTGGGATGATAGGCCCATATTCATCACATTGCTACAACAAGGCTATGTTTGTCAGATTGTGACATCCATAAATGTCTGTCACATTGGAATGTATGCATAGGTTCGTTACCTTGCGAGGTTATTATGTTTGGTAGATTGCAACATTACTATGATCGACATATTGCAACATTTGGAAATATTTATTACATTTTGACTTCCGTATATTTTTGTCACATTACGACAACCATATATGTTTTTCACATTCTGATGTTACTATGTTTGGTCGATCGCAATGTTACTATGTTCAATAGATTGCGACGTTTGGAAATGTTTCTCGCATTCTGACGTTGACATATGTGTGTCACATTAAATGGTGAAGAAATGTTCACAATATTGTGATGATAGGGCGATGTGTGACACATTGTGATGTCTGTTGATGTTCATCTCATTGTAATGACATGCCTATGTTTATCAAATTGTGACGTTAGTATGTTTGGTAGATTTTGACATTACTATGTTTGTGAGATTGTGACGTGACGTTAATATGTTCATCGCATTGCAACGTTATATGTTCATCCCTTATTGTGACATTACTATGTTTGATAGATTGCAACATTACTATGTTTGATACAGGGGTGATTTTAAGAACCCCCCCTAAATTTATATGTATAATAAATGGGCAAATCCCCATGATACATAGGAAAAATTGAGGGCTATTTTATCAATAATATAAAATGTATATATAATTTTTTGGCGAATATTTTAGTCAATTA
>WSFP011464505.1:0-18514 GCA_009831015.1 Picea engelmannii
CTACCATAATATCAACAGATATTTGGCATCCTTATGATTGGCAAAATTCCAGATATTTTCAATCATTTTCAACACAATGTCTGGTGACACATAATCTCCAGTACATCTTCTCACTAAATGTCTAATAAGCATGGGATCAATACACCATAATTTGATATATAACCCTACTTATTAAGATGAGCCCAACCTAGGTTAGTGCACAACACCTGACTAAGAATATTGATATAATTAAAACAAAAATATTCCTTACTACGAGGAAAAAACCTTATCTTGGTTTGAATGAGATATGTATAATTCACAATTAGTACAAAAATTAAGCATCATAACCACCTTGAGGCTTCGTGGAGACTTGATATGAAATTCTGGCCCTTATGTGATGTGTCCCACATGTGATGTTGCACATGTTTCTAGAATGTGGGTATGGGTGTCTGGTATGACTCAAAGCTTTTCCCAAATTTGTAGGAAATGACAGGTTGGGAGTGGAAATATATATATATTTTCCATGGAAAACTTCCTTGGGGAAACCCTCTAGATGCTTCCTCACATTCCGTGAATGGCGCCCGAGGTAAATACTACCGGGGGACACCATGTACACCTAACCTTGAGGGATCCAAGTGGATTCGAACTTGTGACCTCCTTGGTCGTTATGGCTTTGGCATGGCAAGTCAAACCACTTGAGCTAACTCTTGGGATAATATATATATATATATATAACCCAAAAAAAGCGGGGTGGGGGGGTGGAATTTCCAAAAATTGAAATAGAACATAATTTCATAATTTAAAAGTCAACCACAATGATAAACTGTAATATTAAGTTATTGACTAACTAATCATAATGGCATCCATTATTCAATGAACATTGAAAACACTGTTACACCAATCACAACCAAACCATACTTCTTTTCGGTCATTTATATTATTCATATTTGTATGTTTGTTTAAAAGAGATTCCAATTCTTTCTTATGATGCCTTGACACAACCTCTGCCACTGGTTCTTTCTAGTTCGTCCTTTCCCTCACAGTAAGCTTTACTTTCCAATCGCTGGGAATATTTAATATTATCGGGGGACAAATGTAGAACATGGAATTTACAAGGAATTATTTAATTAATCCAGTTGCTTATCAATTGTGAATACTGGCATATTTTCACTACGTATTGGGTTAATTTAAAGTTCAATAAGCATGCAAACTTAGTGTTAGTTTTAGCTCGGTTTGGTGTCTTAGCTATGCCTATTGTCCTAGGCTAGCTGAGGGATACCTTAATTAACCCAGATCAACATTTCTTATCTTAGCCTTAGGTTTAGGCTTGCAACAAATTCTCTTTGAGTGGAATGTGATGTCCCTTTCCCAAGAGTAGGCCGGTAGGGAGTGACTTAGGAGTCTATTTGTTCCCGCAGACTATATATAGTTAGGCCAAACATGGAACAAGAGGAGAAATAAGGGTGAATTAGTGGCTAAATGATGAATTAAGCCAAAAAGCATAGGAAAAGTCACTTAAGCTAAAGTCAACGGAGAAATAGAAGAAAAAGGTGTTGAGGGGGAGACTTAATTAATTAATCACTCACCTTAGGAGGAAAAGCGCCTATCTTAAGTGATGTCAACACAGAATTAGATCAAGAAGAGTATAAAGGGAGGAATTCGACGTAATTCCTCATTATGTTATGATTTGATGTTGAGACAGTTTCTAGAGGAGGAGGAAATCGACCCCCTTGTTGTTTTGTGGATTTCTAGAGGAAACCACCACCATTGATCGGTTTCGGTGTTGAGAGATACACCCTAGCCTATCGGAGATACCATCTAGGTATTTCATTGTGCTATTCAGGAGTATCCAGTTTGCAGTGATTGCGCAGCTCAGCTAGTGAGGGAGCAAGGGTTAGAGAGGGTTTTGTGTAGCTACACGAGATCGAGGATTATCTTGCAGATTCCTCCCAACCAAGTTGAGAACTAGCCAGGGCGCTTCTTTTGAGTCACCAGTCATCAGATTCTGACAGTAGAATCTCTCAGTGCGCATCATACATCCAGGAAGGGCGCAATTCTTGAGGAGAGACGTTCGGGGTTCCAGGGGGTATTTCGGATCAGATCCGAGGAAACCCTTCCGACCCATTACAGAGGAGACTAGGACGATCATTTCGAGACATACATCGTCAGAGTTCGTTGGTGGGATCACTAGGGTGCACTCATAGAGCCTAGGAGGTGCACAAACCCCTAGGGGTGACATCTAGAGCTTCAAAGGTCAGATCTTCAGTTCGACAGTTGCCAGGAGCAGCCTAGAGGCCAGGGTGCTCAGTTTGGGCTAGTTTTCAGTCCGTTCTGTCGAGTATAGCCATCAAGGCGAGTTTTCCAGTATTTGCAGCAGTTGCCATGAGTTTCCGGAACTCCATTTTGTCGATCTATTTGTTCATTCGCAGATCTGCCTTCATCTCCTGATTACAAGTATTTCATATTAGTTGCTTGTATTTCAGTGACGATCCATGAGATCTAACTGATGACTATTTTATCTGCTTCCAACATATTGTTGTATTTCTTGCTTTTTCCTCATAATACATATTAGTGAGATGGTGTTGTTCTTTATTTCGCATGCATCATATATACTGCTAAAACAATAAATGAATGAAACACATGCGAAAATCACCAAGCATGTTAAAACATTAACTCAAATGCATCTAAAAACCCCTAGAGTATCAGATCTGAGTGATAAAACAATAGTTCAGCAGTGGTAATCCAGATCAGCTGGATCATGGATATTTCAGTGGTATCAGAGCCTTCTTCTTGCCATCCTGTGAAGAAGTGCTTCTCATGACCCCATGATTCCGAGAACAGGTGAAGAATACCCAGAGGGTCGAGGACACCGTGGAGACGAGTACATTCAGTACCGCAAAGGTCATAGCAGAGATAGGAGGGATAGGAACCGAAGGGACTACACTCCCTTCCACACCCAGTTAGATAAAGGGCCAAAGTTAGAGGACAAAGAGCATATCAGTTCAAACACAGAGGCAAAGATAAAGAGGACTATGGGTGACAGGCGTGAGACACCCGAGGGTAGGGGGAAAGGCCTCGAGACACATGTTGATAGTACACAGGCCATGTTGAATGACCTAGCTAGAGGACAGAGGGACATGATGAGCGCCATACAACAGATGGTTATCAGTACACAAATGATCCACCATAGCATGAGCACTATAGGTGCCAATGCCGCAAGAGGAGCGAGTGGTTCAGGGGGACACCAGGGAGGTGGGGCTAGTGGCTCCAGTGGATCTTAGGGCGGAGCTAGTCCACACCCTTCACTAGCCTGAGCCTACACATCGTCTAGGAGGATTCCCCGACCTTTATACCCACAGTTCTAGGGAGGACAACCATTGGGAGCGCCATTGGGAAAACCGGGGTAGGCGGGAGGACAACCAGGTCAGGGACAGGTAGTGCCACAGGATCCGTTCAGGGAGTACAGGAGAGACTACTTGGCACTAGGACCGGAGTTCCATGTAGACATGAGTTTGATGGACTACTGTTCGATCAAATATCGAAACTGACCCCGGGAGGCACAGAGGGGCAATGGGCAAAACTCACAACATGGATTTCATCAAGAAAGTGGGAAAGCTGAGCATTCCTACTTTCGACGGATCATCACGATGCTCAGCTCAGGCATGGGTACAAAAGCTTGACACATATTTCAAGCTTAACTCGATGACAGAGTCAGAAGCTGTCAGCTTCCCCACCTTGCACTTAGAGGGGGAGGCCCACGAGTGGTGGTACCATGGGTTGGTGACCTTGGGTCACAGCTACATTACTTCATACTTGGAGTTCACTGAGAGGTTGATGGAGAGGTTTGACAGGAGAGATCCAGAGCTCCACTTCAGGGACCTTACACAGTTGAGACATATCGGATCAGTTGAGGTCTTCATCACAGAGTTCCAGCGAAAGGCAGTGGTCGTATCAGATATATTGGAGCACAGACTGGTGATGCTGTTCACCGAGGCATTGACAGAGCCATTGAGGGGTTGGGTTAAGGCTTTCAAGCCTCACACCTTATAGGAGGCCATTGTGTGCACGAGAGACATGGGGGACTCAGTGTTGAAACCCAAAATATTTACCAAACCCTTTGTACCACAAAGAGACAAGGATTAGAAAAATCCTCTAAGGGAATGGAAGGGTAAGCCCAAGTTGGATGATGACACGAGATGAGAGTTGATGAGGAAGAAGCTTTGCTTCTCTTGCAAAGACCCTTGGGTCCCAGGGCATAGATGCATGGGAAAGGGACAAATCCACTACATTGAGGTGGAATCAGGCAGTGAGGAGGAGGATGGGGATATCGGGGCACAGGCAGACAGTGATTCAGAGGATGAGACCACACATGAGCCAGAACAGCAGCTGAAGAAACCTCAGATATCGGCAGGGGCACAACCCAAGGAGGAGACAAAACCTCGTAGAGAGGTGAAAGGGGGAACCATAGCAACCCTTTCCGGAGTACCCAGGTACAACATTGTCAGGCTCAAGGGCCTTATACAGGGGCAGTGCATGATCGCTTTAGTTGATGGTGGGGCCACCCACAATTTCATAGATGCGTCCTTAGTAGCTAGGAGGGGGTTACGCACTGAGGCGTTTGAGGAATTCCACATGGCAGTGGCAGATGGATACACGATGACATGTTTGGACATGATCCCAGACCTAGAAGTCAAACTAGGCAATTACACCTTGACAGATACTTTGTATGTAGTTGACCTATCAAATACTAATGCAGTATTGGGGGTACAGTGGTTATATTCATTTGGGGAGATTGGGTTCAACTATCAGACATTGACCATGAGCTTCAAAGATGCCAGTGGATCAAGAGTAGTACTGAGAGGCATGTCTACAGGAGCACCACGAGGGACTCAACGCTGAAACCCAAAACCTTTACCAAACCCTTTGTACCACAAAGAGACAAGGATTAGAAAAATCCTCAAAGGGAATGGAAGGGTAAGCCCAAGTTGGATGATGACACGAGACGAGAGTTGATGAGGAAGAAGCTTTGCTTCTTTTGCAGAGACCCTTGGGTCCAAGGGCATAGATGTATGGGAAAGGGACAGATCCACTACATTGAGGTAGAATCAGGCAGCGAGGAGGAGGATGGGGATATCAGTGCACATGCAGATCGTGATTCAGAGGATGAGACCACACATGAGCCAGAGCAGCAGCCGAAGAAACCTCAGATACCGGCAGGGGCACAACCCAAGAGGAGACAAAACCTCGTAGAGTGGTGAAAGGGGGAACCATAGCAACACTTTCCGGAGTACCCACGTACAACACTGTCAGGCTCAAGGGCCTTGTACAGGGACAACGCATGACCGCTTTAGTTGATGGTGGGGCCACCCACAATTTCATAGATGCGTCCTTAGTATCTAGAAGGGGGTTACACACTGAGGAGTTTGAGGAATTCCACGTGGCAGTGGCAGATGGATACACGATGACATGTTTGGACATGATCCCAGACCTAGAGCTCAAACTAGGCAACTACACCTTGACATATACTTTCTATGTAGTTGACCTATCAGATACTGATGCAGTATTGGGGGTACAATGGTTATATTCATTTGGGGAGATTGGGTTCAACTATCAAACATTGACCATGAGCTTCAGAGACGCCAGTGGATCGAGAGTAGTACTGAGAGGCATGTCTACAGGAGCGCCACGAGCAGTATCAACAAAAAGGATGGAGCGGATCTTCCGTCACGGTGATGTAGCCTATGCAACAAAGTGTTTGATCATGACACAAAAGGATTCAGAGGGCAGAGAGCATTACCATCCATAGATCAGGAAGCTTCTGAGTCAGTATGAGCCAATATTTGGGCCGATACCACCAGGGAGACCACCGGATAGGGGATTTGAGCATACGATCGAGTTGGAGGCAGGGGATACATCGGTGATCACTGCACCCTATAGGTGCCCCAAGAGATTCAAGGACGAGATTGAGAAAGAAATCAAAGAATTGCTTGCGATGGGGCACATCAGGCCCAACACGAGTCCTTTTGCATCTTCAGTCGTTCTGGTAGTGAAGAAGGATGGCACATTGAGGATGTGCATTGATAACAGAGCTCTCAACAAGAAAACGATCAAGAACAGGTACTCCATTCCACGCATAAATGATTTGATGGACGAGTTACATGGGGCAGTTTTCTTCACCAAGATTGATCTGTGGTCAGGATATCATCAGATCAGCATCAGGGAGCAGGATATAGAGAAGACAACATTCAGATGCCATTTCAGACATTTTGAGTTCTTGGTCATGCCGTTTGGATTGACCAACGCTCCTGCCACTTTCCAGTCTTGCATGAACCACATCTTCAGAGGGCAGTTGAGGAAATACTTTTTGGTATTCTTCGATGATATATTGATTTACAGCAGGATGTGGGATGAGCATTTGGCACATTTGGAGGTCTTGGGCATTATGTAGGCACAATCATTATATGCCAAGGAGTCCAAATGTGAGTTTGGGATGAGAGAACTACTGTATTTGGGGCATATCATCAGTGAGCAGGGAATACAAGTTCATCAAGAGAAGATCAAGGCCATTTTGGATTGGCCAACACCCAAGAATCTCACAGAGCTGAAGGGATTCTTTGGGTTATGTAGTTACTACAGGCGGTTCGTCAGGGGCGTTTCACAGTTGGGTGCACCACTTACAGATTTGACCAAGATTGGACAGAGGAGTCACAACAGACATATGAGAAAATGAAGGAGGTTATGAGCACATGCCCTGTTCTAGCCCTTCCGAATTTCTCTCGGCCGTTTGTCTTAGAGTGCAACGCATCAGGGGTGGGGATTGGAGCAGTTTTGATGCAGGGAGGCCATCCCATTGTGTTCGAGAGCAGGAAGCTCAACAAGTCGGAGAGACTCTACTCTATTTACGACTAGGAAATGCTAGCAATCATGCATGCCTTAACGAAATTCAGGCAATATCTGGTAGGTAGTAGATTTGTAGTGAAGATTGATCATAACAGTCTCAAGTATTTCCTGGATCAAAAAGACCTCAGTGAGAGACAACAGAAGTGGGTCTTGAAGATCCAAGCCTTTGACTTTGACATTGAGTATGTCAAGGGAAAGAGGAACGTCGTAGCAGATGCCTTGTCCAGGAGGCCAACAGGGTGTCCGATGATGGGCATTTGCACAGATTGGAAAGCACATTTGTTGGTGGAATACTCCAAAATCAAATTTGCTTATGAGGTGATCGATGGACAGGTGGTTGATGATAGATACTGAGTACAAGATAATGTCATTTTCTACAAGGATCAGATCTACTTGGTTCCATAATCTACCTTGAAGGGGAAGATTTTGAAGGTGTGTCATGATTCACCTGCAGTCGGGCATCAGGGGTACTTCAAAACTTACAGGCAGATTAGGGAGAGATTCTCATGGAAGGGTCTCAAGGATGATGTACTGAAACACATCCGGGAGTGAACAGGTTCGAGTAGAGACACCCTGCGGGGTTACTTCAACCTCTACCCATTCCAGAGCAAAAAAGGGAGAGCATTTCTATGGACTTCATTACAGGTCTTCGTCGAGTGCAGGGCAGGGACTGTATATTTGTGGTGGTCGACAGGCTGACCAAATTTGCACATTTGTTTCCATACCCACGGACTACAAGGCCATACAGGTAGCAGAGTTATTTTTCAGAGAGGTATTCCAGTTGCACGACTTACATGTTTTGGCATGAGCTTTTTTGGTTGGCTGGCACAGAGCTAGCCACTAGTACCATCTACCACCCACAGACAGATGGACAGACAAAGATTTTCAACAAATGGGTGGAGGGGTATATGAGAAACTATGTGGGAGGGCAACAATGCACATGGGTGAGATGGTTGCACATGGGTGAGTATTGCTACAACACGACTTACCATATGTCTATTAGGATGTCACCATTTAGAACATTGTATGGATATGATGCACCCTCTTTTGTGGAGACTGTGTTTGGGGATAGTAGGGTCCCGGGGTCCAAAGACTGGGTGGAGAGAGCCAGAGGATCCTGCGGGCAGTGAAGGAAAACTTGCAGGAAACTCAGAATCATCAGAAGATCTATGTAGACATACATAGGATAGAGCACAATTTCGAGGTAGGGGACTTGGTTTTTTTACGGTTACAACCATACAGACAGTCCTTCTTGAAGACGAGCAGAGCAGAGAAGCTGAAGCCGAGATTTTATGGGCCATACAGAGTCATTCGGAGGATAGGCGAGGTGGCATATGAGCTAGAGCTACCAAAGGGTAGCAAGATTCATAATGTCTTTCACGTTTCTTGCCTTAAAAAGGCAGTGGGATAGCAAGTCAGCATTTTAGAGGAGTTGCCACCCTTGGATGAGGAGGGTCAGTTGGAGCTAGTGCCAGAGGAGGTGCTCGAGCAGAGACAACGCAGATTGAGGAGTAGGGTCATTAGGGAGTGCTTGGTTAGATGGAGGGGACTTCTAGTGGAGGATGCCACATGGGTGGGAGAGCATATATTGCAACACCCAGGATTGATGTTGCTTGAGGACAAGCAATCTCGGGAAGGGAGGATTGTGATGTCCCTTTCCCAAGAGTAGGCCAACATGGACTAACTTAGTAGTCTATTTGTTTCGGTAGACTATAGTCAGGCCAAATAGGGAACAAGAGGAGATATAAGGGTGAATTAGTGGCTAAACGATGAATTAAGCCAAAAAGCATAGGAAAAGTCACTTAAGATAAAGTCAACGGAGAAATAGAAGAAAAAGGTGTTGAGGGGGGAGACTTAATTAATTAATCACTCACCTTAGGAGGAAAAGCGCCTAGCTTAAGTGATGTCAACGAAGAATTAGATCGGGAAGAGTATAAAGGGAGGAATTCGACCTAATTCCTCATTATGTTATGATTTGATGTTGAGACAGTGTCCAGAGGAGGAGGAAATCGACCCCCTTGTTTTGTGGATCTCTGGAGGAAACCACCACCATTGATTAGTTTTGGTGTTGAGAGATACACCCTAGCCTATCGGAGATACCATCCAAGTATTTCACCGTGCTATTCAGGAGTATCCAGTTTGCAGTGATTGCGCAAGGGTTAGAGAGGGTTTTGTGTAGTTGCACGAGACCGAGGATTATCTTGGAGATTCCTCCCGACCCAATTGAGAACTAGCCAGGGTGCTTCTTTTGAGCCACTAGTCATGAGATTCTAACAGTGGAATCTCTCAATGCACATCATACAACCATGAAGGGTGCAGTTCTTGAGGAGAGACGTTTGGGGTTCCAGGGGGTATTTCGGATCAGATCCGAGGAAACCCTTCCGACCCATTACAAAGGAGTCCGGGACGATCATTTCGAGACATACATCGTCGGATTCCATCGGTGGGATCACTAGGGCACACTCACACAACCTAGAAGGTGCGCGAACCCCCAGGGGTGACATCCAGAGCTTCAAAGGTCAGATCTTTAGTTCGACAGTTGCCAGGAGCAGCCTAGAGGCCGGGGAGCTCAGTTTGGGACAGTTTCTAGTCCGTTATGTCGAGTATAGCCATCAGGGCGAGTTTTCCAGTATTTGCAGCAGTTGCCGTGAGTTTCCGGAACTGCATTTTGTCGATCTATCCGTGCATGCGCAGATCTGCCTTTGTCTTCTAATTACAGGTATTTCATATTAGTTGCTTGTATTTCAGTGACGATACATGAGATCTAACTGATGACTATTTTATCTGCTTCTAGCATATTGTTGTATTTCTTGCTTTTTCCTCATAGTACATATTAGTGAGATGGTGTTGTTCTTTATTTCGCATGCATCATATATACTGCTTAAACAATAAATGAATGAAACACACATGTGAAAGTCACCAAGCATGTTAAAACATTAACTCAAACGCATCTAGAAACCTCCAGAGTGTCAAATCTGAGTGATAAAACAATAGTTCAGCAGTAGATATCCAGATTAGTTGGATCAGGGATATTTCATGGAATGTGGGGGCCAGGGAAAGAGGACGCACCTTGAAGGTGGATGGGTGGTTTGTGGGACCCAAACCAAGGAGGGCGCACCTCTAGGTGGCTGCTAGTGGAGTGTGGGTCCCTGTCCAAGGGGGGCGCACCTCCTAGTGGAGAGTGGGGTCCAGCAGCCCCAACTCTTAGCCATTGAGGCCAAGCCTTGGGACACTTGTCAAAGAGGATGGGAGGCTGCTAGGGAGATAAAAGGAGGCTGAGGGTGAGAGGACAAAAAACATTCTCATTTGTGAGTGAGCAAGTGAGCAGAAGGAGGGGTGCTTGAGGCTGAGGAAGGAGGGCGAACTGTGGTGGAGCAAGCAGAAGCTGAGGAGGGCGATTCTGGTACAGAAAGGCCGCTGGAAGAGGTCAGGTTCAGGGCCATATCAGGATGCCAACACCAGACTCAACTCAGGCCAAGTTTTACAACAGCAAGGAAGGTGAGTTATGGCTTTATATCCTCATCCAGGGCTGGCCAGATTCAGCCATTCTGTTCAATAGAGAATAGGGACAAATTCTGGGTGCAATTTCAGTCAACAACAGGCTATACCAGAGGCCGTACAGCTACAGCAAGGAGTGCTGAGTTAGTTGGGCCGTACAGATCTTGTGGAGAGGAAAAACCCTGGCCAGAATTTTTTTGTAAGAAATTTCTGTATTGTATTTTGCTGTAAAATTCCTTAGAAGCCTCAATAAGAAGCCCTCCTTTGCTGGGTTTTCCCCACACTGGGGTTGCAGGGTACTTCTGGTGTTTATGTGATTTTATGCTTGGTTTCCTGTATGTTTCCGCTGCAAATTTTCTGTTTTATATCTCAGCTGTAGGTTTCTGCATAAATTCAGATTTTATATCAGCTTTGATAATTTCTAGTTTAGTTAATTTATTGGCAGCAATCTCAGTGACTGAGATATAGGTATAAATTTCAACACTTAGAAAGTTTTGTGTCTTATTTTGGATATCATGCATGTTATAAAGTGATTGTTATGTATGCATCTTTTGTTAACTTTCCTAATTCATGATAGCAGATATGCACTCAAAGATTTACTCTACAGATGAAACTGAAAATGTTAAGAAACACCAAGCAAAAAATAAGATTTCGAAAACTAAAAATGCAGGAGTATAGATAAGGAGTGTAGACACTGCATATCAGAATTTCAGTCAATCTGGCGAGTGACAGAGTGTAGATCTGAGAAATTCCAAATCTGCAAATCAAAACCAGCAAGCTAGAAATTTGTAGCAGTAATCACATAATTTCTCATTAACATTGAAAGAATAATTACAAATGACTACTTATTTGGTAATGTGCTCTCCATCTCCTTTATATTTCCATGTCTGCAAAATGTCCAACAATAGAAGAGTGTAACTTCCCAAGTAATGCGCTCCACATGTGCCAATAATAGGTAGATAACATAAGATAAGATAAAGTAATTTTATTAATGTCCAATAAATGACCACAAAACTTAAAAGTAGGTCAATGGGACTGCATAATACAGCAAGTATGAATACAATGTGCAGTTCAAGTGCATCTCCTAGAAAATGCCAAAAATAACATAAAGAAGAAATCTGCAGTAGTGCCGCCTCAAAACACAAGTATATGACCATGACAAAAACAAAGGTACAGTGATACAAACTACTAAGTGAGTATGTCCAAGATTGGAAAATGGGCAACTCAAGAGTTTGTCAAGAGAGAGTGAGTGAGAGAGAGATCTGACGATGAGGCTAATGATGTCAAGGTTGCCCGAGTTTGATGGCCAAGGGCGAGGGGGGCGAATTGGGCACTGGCTCGCTGTCAGAGCCCTCTTGAATCATTGGGGGGTCCGAGTTTATGATCCCGGGGGGGATGTAGGAGCGGGGGACACTCCTAGCATTCGAGGTCGAAAGAAAGAAACTCTGGATAGATCGCTGGCTACTCCTATGGATCGGGCGGGTAATTTGACGGATGGGAGGTACCTTGCTCTGGATCCATCTAGAGATGACCCTTCTAACTCTTTGAGGATGTATGGATTGATGTACGGTTCGACACCTCCAAATCGGTCTCGATGATATCAGCCAGTCTCCTAGAGGGGGAGGGTGAGGAGAGACACAAGGTCTCACCAATCGATTGTTTGGTGCATTCTAGGACTCTACCCTCTTGTTGCTCCGATCTGGTGGATCAACATGAAAGTATGAGATGATCGTCTTGGTCATCACAGGGCGGGGCATGGCGTGTAGGAACTAAGATCTGTTGTTGAAAATATCCTCGATGAAGAGGGCTAGGCATCTCTGGTCTTGGTACTGGAAGAAAGTAGAGAGGGAGCCCCTCGAGTTCCTATAGAGGCAGTGATAACATCATTTGATCTCATAATATAGGGGGCACCTAAAAATGAGGTGCATCTCTGTCTCCGGCTCTTGTAGGTGGCACATCTAGCAGATCCTACCAGGCCATGGTATATGGTGGTCTGTCTCAATCTGGAGTTGACAAGAATGGACGCGTATCTATCCCAAAGGGATCTTGAGTGAGTGCATCCAGTGCCTACACGTAGAAGGGGGGCGGACGATGATGCCATCCCACAGCTTCAAAAAGTGCTCTAGGTAGAAGGACATCTTTAGTCCCAAGCTCGTTGTGTGTTGAAATCACGAGGTAGAGGATCTATGGTGAATTTCTCCAACAAACCCTGATCCAATTCAAGAAGAAAATTATAGAAATGTAACAATACTTAATGATAAACACAAGAGCGATGGACCATACCTTAAAACACATGAACTCCAAGTGAGATGCGCAATAGATAGGATGCCCTTAGGCTTTGACCTATCTCAAACTTGAATGAATGATTTACAAAATGGGTTGAGTGGTTTATTATACCAGTCAATGTAAATGTCCCTTTCCAAATGAGTCTCAGAGATGGAAGAAATAGCCTAAGTAATTCCCGTAGGCTATAGTCCAGTGGAAGAAGGGGATTGATTTATTATTTAATGTCAACGGGGAAAATGAGCCGAGCAAAAGCGACATTAGATAATTTGAATAAAAAAGGCGCCTAAGTGACTATTGGAATATGAAAAGTCACTTTAATAAATTAAAAAAGGGTAAAAGTGGTGAAAACGGGTCACGAAAAAGCTAAGTTGCACGAAACGGGGAAACGTTTCCAAGTTTCCGAAACCAGGACGGTATGAAACAGGCCCCCCAAAAATGGAAACGTCCGAGGAAGCGCCGTGTATATATATATATAGTTTTTTAAAAATAAGACATTATCTTGCAAGAAAAACATAATGATGCAAAAAAAATGCAATAATGATGCAAGAAAAACATAATGATGCAAAAAAAATGCAATAATGATGCAAGAAAAACATAGAAAATGCAAAAAAATAAATATATTTGACTGTTTGGGGGCCCCATGGCCCCCTTTTTTTTTCTTATTTCGCCTCAAAGACGTCCGAAACGCCAGCCGTACGGGCCGGTACGGCTAGGAAACGCCGCCAGCCGTACCATACGGTCGGCGGTGTTTCCTGGCCGTACCGTACCGGTTTCAGGCAGGAAACCGGGGGGGCGTTTCCTGCAACATAGCGAAAAAGTCACTTCATGAATAAAAAGGAAAAAAGAGGGGCGCCCTCTCTCATTCTTGGCTTTTCATTTTGCAAAAACGAATTTTGGAGAGAGCTTGAGCTTTTGGAGTCTCTTGGGACGAAAACCCTAAGAGTTTTTTGCAGATTAGCTTCGGTGTTGAGACCATCCACTCTAGTTGGTCATTTTCGAGAGGAAATCACTTAGGCTTCTTCATTGAGCTTCAAAGTGGCAGAGTATTCTTTGTTGGTAGCTAGTAGTTGCATATCTGTGGCTGGGTTTTACTTAGAGAGCGAGTTATTTGGTGCTGAGGAGATTACTTGTCAACTGGGTTGATTTTTTCTTGTGCTGGGAGCAATATTGGAAGAAGGGGCTGAGTTCCTTGTCAATAGGACGCAGCGGTACAGCTGGGGTCAAATTTCTTTTATGCTGGGAGCAATATTTAGAGAAAGGGACCGAGTTCCTTGTCAGTGGGACGCATATTACTGTATCATTTCACTGTCATGTGGGGTTGTATACAGTCTATAAGGGAGACCGAGTTCTGAAGGGGTCGAACCATTGTTCTAAAGGTTATTTGGTTGCTGTCAGAGCTGAATATCACCAGGGGACGTGAGAACTCCAGGAGAGGTGCCATCCACTTTTACCCAGACCTGTGCACCTCACCTCTGTTGCTGTAATAGATTGTACTCTGTTTCAGCCATTACAGGTGGACTCTTTTCAGCCAATAAAACACAGTTTCAGATCTCTATTGCTGTAGTTGACTGTATGTGATTTTCTTAAAAATATTGTTATGTTATAGTTGCTGAATGCATTAATAAGGACCAAAAATCAGTTCTGTAGCTTTCTCTTATTGTAAAGGAAATGGATCAGCAGTTATAAAAATTAACTTTTGGAACTGTGTATGTGTGATTGGGAAATCCATGTTGATGGGAGTTTACATCTAAATTGTTTGACAAAAGTGCGCAATAAGAAATTGAAGAAAAAATTGCGAAAATTCTAGCCTGGTATATTTCAGTCAAGTAGGGTTTAGGTGCTAACCCCAAAAGGTGACTAGGTTGGCCTTAGTCCAAATAGACTAAAAATACACCAAAATACAATTAAGTGCAATAAATGGGTTAACTATCCAAAAGTTGGCCCATTAAAGGTCTCAATACCCCATATAGTACACTAGCACATGGCCACTAGTGAAGATTAGCTGTAAAATCTTAACACCCTCCCTTATGCTGAGCAAGGGACCATAGAGATGTCATTAGATTCATAGATCATCACAACACTCCCCCCCCATAATGTTGAGTTGGGGTCGTGAAAAGACATATCTCTCACAAAGAAAGCCTTCATGATCGATATTGGGATTAATTGTGCCAAAAAGGGTCTTTGGCTATGCAAATTCGTATTTCTTAGGTAGAGGAGGGCCAACTGAAATAAGGGCCCATGATGAGATGATTCTGACCGCTAAGAAGGCCGAGCAAGGAAGTCAACAACTTTGGTAAGAATAGCAATAGCCCACTTGGGCAAAAGATAGCGACAATGAAGAAGTAGGATCATTGTTATCATCATCATCATCCAAATATGACAACTCCGAGTAGACTTTCTGATCACTGAACTAGATATCATTGGAAGGAGAGAGATCACCATCAACAGAGGGCCCATCACTATGCTGCACATTTGGAGAGAGCCTATTACTAGGTAGCTTATCGAGAGAGGGCTTGTCACTAGTTTGCTCATTTGAAGAGGGCTCATCACTGTTAGCTTTTGGGGTTACTCCAAAAGTTTTTTCACCTTGTTAGGAGAGTGCTAGTTCTCCTAGCCTCTTGTGATGTTAGCTTTTAGGTTACTCCAAAAGTGTTTACACCATGTTTGGAAGTGCTTAATGAGATTTAGGGTACATGGTGTATGTTTAGCCCCTAGATGGTTTGAGATGGATTGGAAAATGGGAGATTGTCCGTCATAAGGATTGTTTTACCAATGTAAGCAAGAGTTTTCAGATCTAGTTTATGCATGATAAGATTGCCTTGGAGGGATGAAACTTATCGGAACACTTTGGTATCTTTTCTCTTGGATTGCTTAGAAGGTTGGGGTTGTTAAGGATTGAAATATTGTCCACTTCTGCTGTTTTTTTGTTTGGTATTTCATAACAACTCTAAGTTTGAATTCACAAGGTTATGATCTGGGAAACCTCTAGTGAAGAGGTGAAATTTTGTTTTGCATTAAAAGTGAAAGATCACATAATTTTTTACAGGCGATGCTGTTGAAATTAGTGCAGCTGCAAGAGCCATTCTCCTGGAGGATGGAATAAGACCCTAGCTGTAGACTAGGGCCCCCAGCACACTCCTGGGGTTTCTTGGTATGATACCAAGTAGTGAGTGCCATGGCAAAAGACCCTTGTGAGGGCTCCCAATAGATGTGTCTAGGGCCCCTGGATGTAGTCCAAGGAATCCTTGCCCAGTGCCTGGATTGATCCTTGGATGTGTTCCTTGGTGGTTGGTATAAGTCCCTAGATGTGTCTAGGGCCCCTGGATGTGTTCCAGGGAACCCTTGCTTAATGCATGGGTTGATCCTTGGTCTTGTACCTTGGTGGATAAGACTCTAGATGTGTTCTAGGGCCCCCAGATGTGTTCTGGGGCAAACTGGTCTTTGAGCAGGTAGATCTTGGTGTAATACCAAGATGTGGTGATGTGTGATCCTCTTCCTCTCTCTCGGGATGGTCCATGAGACCTAGGAGAGTCTATGAAGATGGGCATGACCACATTATGTGATGTACCCCCTTATGCAGTGATGATAAAGTTTATTGGTCACCTTGAGATTCTTATGGACAAGTTTTGCCATTAAGGAACTCCCCCCCTTGACTTTATCCTAACCCCGTGATTGGTCTTACCTCTTGGTTTATGAGTTTGGGTTTTCATCTTGTGTGAGTGGGGTTTTAATTTTGTGTTTGGGGTTTGTAATATTAAATGAGAATATTAATTAATATTCAAATTGACATATTAATTAATATTTATATGAATAATATGTCAATATATTAATTATTATTTTAATGACCTAAAACCCTCTCCTCAACTATAAATTAGAACCTATCCTCATTATCTCCTACACTCACACTCTCACCCTTCAACAAAGCTGCGGCTACCTCAGTGACAATCTTCCCTGATTTTTCGGCCTCCTAAATTGTTCAAGCCTCATTTCTGTTCTACATTTGCTGGAAGGTTCTACCTTGGAGTTGTTTGTTGGATGTTTCTCTTCTGAGGTCTTCATTGCTGCCAAAACTATCCTAAATTGCAGATATGTTCCTTCTCTAGCAGTCGGACCTATCTACTGTGTGAGATCAGCCTCCTTCTAACCATCGAGCTTGCTGTAGGGCTGCCGTCCCTCTTCTTGTTCACAGATCTGAGTTTGGAGGAGCCGCGACCACATTCTGGGCTCCCTCCATGGCTGTCTTACCTTGACTCTAGCTGCCGAATGGAGTAAGGTAAGGGTATGTAGCTTGCTGTCCCTTTTTTTGAGTAAGGGACTTGTGGACTGTTGTTGGACTTCACTCACCTATTCAGATCTATCCCTATGGTGTCACTGAATATAAGGGTTTACTGTTTGAGTAAATTGCTTGGGGTTATTATTATCTTTCCTTGGGGTTTTCCTATTGGCAAAACAATGCTAAAATTCTCCTTGACAGAGATCAAACCCTAAGAGGTTAATCCATGAACCTAAACTAGATCTGAGCATATTATACAGAGGCTTACATTCACATGGGTGTTAGGTACATCTCTCATTAACTCAAAAGGTAAGTTTCAGATCCATTTGCTTCAGTTTTAGATCTACTTGTTTAAGTTTTAGATCTACTTGTTTTAGTTTCTGATCTACTTGTTTCAGTTTCAACTTTCAGATCAAATTGTTTTATGCTCAAAAATATTTATTGTTTCAGATCTATTGTGTTTCTTACCTGTTTCTACTCTGAAATATTTTTAGATATGTTGTATGTGTATGCTGATCTAGTAAACAGAAAAAATTAAAAGCATTATTATTTTGATTTTTCCCTATTTCTAACAGATGCTTCGTGGACATATGGATGGGTTAGTTTGGGCGGATGCTTGACCTTGGTTAGAGTGCTACCATAGCGACCTTACCTAGGAGGTTGTTCCACTAGTCGATGTGATGACTAGCCCATTGGGTACACATAATGGGGGAGTTAATGGCTTGATTAGGGGAGGTACCTACCTTGGAAGAGGAGCACTAGGCACTTGGAGAAGGGCACTTAGCCATTGGAGCTTGGGACCATGTGATATATACCTTGGAGGTTGGACACTTCACTTGAGGACACTTGGGTTGAGGAGCATACATCATGGAAGCTGTGATGGACTCAGAAACATATGTTGAGGAGGAGCATTAGAGCTTATTGACTACATTGACACACATGAGAGTAGCATTGGGCACGTGAGAGGACACATGGCACACAGTTAGGGGAGGAGCGCCTTGCATGAGGACACTCATATAGCAGACTACCATGGAAGAGGGAGTGTTGGACTAACAACTTGTTGAAGAGCGCACCATCTTGGAGGAGGGGCGTTGAGCCCAAGGAGGATCATTCTTGGAGTGTGTTTCACTTTGGGGGTTAGATAAACTTTAGTTTGACACTTGTACATCCTTGTATTGTAGTGTGCTCCATGTGGGGTTTCCTTGTTGTTTACTTTTATGGACTTATGTCCTTGTTTTATGTTAGCCATCCTCACCTATTCTATATATAAAGGGAGGATAGAGCTCTTGTATTCAATATCATCATTATACTCTACCTTTGTACCGTCTTAGAGACATCTTATAGGGAACAAGACATTAGGGTTCATGAGGTAACCCTGGGAGAGAGAGAAGTTTTGTAGGGAGGAAGATGCTGGAGCTCATGAGGAAACCCTAGGAGCTAGATGCTAGGGCTCATGAGGAAACCCTAGGAGAGGATAAGGAGAGACAAATATGTCTTGGATGTTCATAGAGAGATTGCTCTTGTGTGATGCCAGGGTTTGTGCTATGCATATAATGTCAAAATTTCAACCCTGGGAAA
>WSFP011464506.1:0-18514 GCA_009831015.1 Picea engelmannii
CTACCATAATATCAACAGATATTTGGCATCCTTATGATTGGCAAAATTCCAGATATTTTCAATCATTTTCAACACAATGTCTGGTGACACATAATCTCCAGTACATCTTCTCACTAAATGTCTAATAAGCATGGGATCAATACACCATAATTTGATATATAACCCTACTTATTAAGATGAGCCCAACCTAGGTTAGTGCACAACACCTGACTAAGAATATTGATATAATTAAAACAAAAATATTCCTTACTACGAGGAAAAAACCTTATCTTGGTTTGAATGAGATATGTATAATTCACAATTAGTACAAAAATTAAGCATCATAACCACCTTGAGGCTTCGTGGAGACTTGATATGAAATTCTGGCCCTTATGTGATGTGTCCCACATGTGATGTTGCACATGTTTCTAGAATGTGGGTATGGGTGTCTGGTATGACTCAAAGCTTTTCCCAAATTTGTAGGAAATGACAGGTTGGGAGTGGAAATATATATATATTTTCCATGGAAAACTTCCTTGGGGAAACCCTCTAGATGCTTCCTCACATTCCGTGAATGGCGCCCGAGGTAAATACTACCGGGGGACACCATGTACACCTAACCTTGAGGGATCCAAGTGGATTCGAACTTGTGACCTCCTTGGTCGTTATGGCTTTGGCATGGCAAGTCAAACCACTTGAGCTAACTCTTGGGATAATATATATATATATATATAACCCAAAAAAAGCGGGGTGGGGGGGTGGAATTTCCAAAAATTGAAATAGAACATAATTTCATAATTTAAAAGTCAACCACAATGATAAACTGTAATATTAAGTTATTGACTAACTAATCATAATGGCATCCATTATTCAATGAACATTGAAAACACTGTTACACCAATCACAACCAAACCATACTTCTTTTCGGTCATTTATATTATTCATATTTGTATGTTTGTTTAAAAGAGATTCCAATTCTTTCTTATGATGCCTTGACACAACCTCTGCCACTGGTTCTTTCTAGTTCGTCCTTTCCCTCACAGTAAGCTTTACTTTCCAATCGCTGGGAATATTTAATATTATCGGGGGACAAATGTAGAACATGGAATTTACAAGGAATTATTTAATTAATCCAGTTGCTTATCAATTGTGAATACTGGCATATTTTCACTACGTATTGGGTTAATTTAAAGTTCAATAAGCATGCAAACTTAGTGTTAGTTTTAGCTCGGTTTGGTGTCTTAGCTATGCCTATTGTCCTAGGCTAGCTGAGGGATACCTTAATTAACCCAGATCAACATTTCTTATCTTAGCCTTAGGTTTAGGCTTGCAACAAATTCTCTTTGAGTGGAATGTGATGTCCCTTTCCCAAGAGTAGGCCGGTAGGGAGTGACTTAGGAGTCTATTTGTTCCCGCAGACTATATATAGTTAGGCCAAACATGGAACAAGAGGAGAAATAAGGGTGAATTAGTGGCTAAATGATGAATTAAGCCAAAAAGCATAGGAAAAGTCACTTAAGCTAAAGTCAACGGAGAAATAGAAGAAAAAGGTGTTGAGGGGGAGACTTAATTAATTAATCACTCACCTTAGGAGGAAAAGCGCCTATCTTAAGTGATGTCAACACAGAATTAGATCAAGAAGAGTATAAAGGGAGGAATTCGACGTAATTCCTCATTATGTTATGATTTGATGTTGAGACAGTTTCTAGAGGAGGAGGAAATCGACCCCCTTGTTGTTTTGTGGATTTCTAGAGGAAACCACCACCATTGATCGGTTTCGGTGTTGAGAGATACACCCTAGCCTATCGGAGATACCATCTAGGTATTTCATTGTGCTATTCAGGAGTATCCAGTTTGCAGTGATTGCGCAGCTCAGCTAGTGAGGGAGCAAGGGTTAGAGAGGGTTTTGTGTAGCTACACGAGATCGAGGATTATCTTGCAGATTCCTCCCAACCAAGTTGAGAACTAGCCAGGGCGCTTCTTTTGAGTCACCAGTCATCAGATTCTGACAGTAGAATCTCTCAGTGCGCATCATACATCCAGGAAGGGCGCAATTCTTGAGGAGAGACGTTCGGGGTTCCAGGGGGTATTTCGGATCAGATCCGAGGAAACCCTTCCGACCCATTACAGAGGAGACTAGGACGATCATTTCGAGACATACATCGTCAGAGTTCGTTGGTGGGATCACTAGGGTGCACTCATAGAGCCTAGGAGGTGCACAAACCCCTAGGGGTGACATCTAGAGCTTCAAAGGTCAGATCTTCAGTTCGACAGTTGCCAGGAGCAGCCTAGAGGCCAGGGTGCTCAGTTTGGGCTAGTTTTCAGTCCGTTCTGTCGAGTATAGCCATCAAGGCGAGTTTTCCAGTATTTGCAGCAGTTGCCATGAGTTTCCGGAACTCCATTTTGTCGATCTATTTGTTCATTCGCAGATCTGCCTTCATCTCCTGATTACAAGTATTTCATATTAGTTGCTTGTATTTCAGTGACGATCCATGAGATCTAACTGATGACTATTTTATCTGCTTCCAACATATTGTTGTATTTCTTGCTTTTTCCTCATAATACATATTAGTGAGATGGTGTTGTTCTTTATTTCGCATGCATCATATATACTGCTAAAACAATAAATGAATGAAACACATGCGAAAATCACCAAGCATGTTAAAACATTAACTCAAATGCATCTAAAAACCCCTAGAGTATCAGATCTGAGTGATAAAACAATAGTTCAGCAGTGGTAATCCAGATCAGCTGGATCATGGATATTTCAGTGGTATCAGAGCCTTCTTCTTGCCATCCTGTGAAGAAGTGCTTCTCATGACCCCATGATTCCGAGAACAGGTGAAGAATACCCAGAGGGTCGAGGACACCGTGGAGACGAGTACATTCAGTACCGCAAAGGTCATAGCAGAGATAGGAGGGATAGGAACCGAAGGGACTACACTCCCTTCCACACCCAGTTAGATAAAGGGCCAAAGTTAGAGGACAAAGAGCATATCAGTTCAAACACAGAGGCAAAGATAAAGAGGACTATGGGTGACAGGCGTGAGACACCCGAGGGTAGGGGGAAAGGCCTCGAGACACATGTTGATAGTACACAGGCCATGTTGAATGACCTAGCTAGAGGACAGAGGGACATGATGAGCGCCATACAACAGATGGTTATCAGTACACAAATGATCCACCATAGCATGAGCACTATAGGTGCCAATGCCGCAAGAGGAGCGAGTGGTTCAGGGGGACACCAGGGAGGTGGGGCTAGTGGCTCCAGTGGATCTTAGGGCGGAGCTAGTCCACACCCTTCACTAGCCTGAGCCTACACATCGTCTAGGAGGATTCCCCGACCTTTATACCCACAGTTCTAGGGAGGACAACCATTGGGAGCGCCATTGGGAAAACCGGGGTAGGCGGGAGGACAACCAGGTCAGGGACAGGTAGTGCCACAGGATCCGTTCAGGGAGTACAGGAGAGACTACTTGGCACTAGGACCGGAGTTCCATGTAGACATGAGTTTGATGGACTACTGTTCGATCAAATATCGAAACTGACCCCGGGAGGCACAGAGGGGCAATGGGCAAAACTCACAACATGGATTTCATCAAGAAAGTGGGAAAGCTGAGCATTCCTACTTTCGACGGATCATCACGATGCTCAGCTCAGGCATGGGTACAAAAGCTTGACACATATTTCAAGCTTAACTCGATGACAGAGTCAGAAGCTGTCAGCTTCCCCACCTTGCACTTAGAGGGGGAGGCCCACGAGTGGTGGTACCATGGGTTGGTGACCTTGGGTCACAGCTACATTACTTCATACTTGGAGTTCACTGAGAGGTTGATGGAGAGGTTTGACAGGAGAGATCCAGAGCTCCACTTCAGGGACCTTACACAGTTGAGACATATCGGATCAGTTGAGGTCTTCATCACAGAGTTCCAGCGAAAGGCAGTGGTCGTATCAGATATATTGGAGCACAGACTGGTGATGCTGTTCACCGAGGCATTGACAGAGCCATTGAGGGGTTGGGTTAAGGCTTTCAAGCCTCACACCTTATAGGAGGCCATTGTGTGCACGAGAGACATGGGGGACTCAGTGTTGAAACCCAAAATATTTACCAAACCCTTTGTACCACAAAGAGACAAGGATTAGAAAAATCCTCTAAGGGAATGGAAGGGTAAGCCCAAGTTGGATGATGACACGAGATGAGAGTTGATGAGGAAGAAGCTTTGCTTCTCTTGCAAAGACCCTTGGGTCCCAGGGCATAGATGCATGGGAAAGGGACAAATCCACTACATTGAGGTGGAATCAGGCAGTGAGGAGGAGGATGGGGATATCGGGGCACAGGCAGACAGTGATTCAGAGGATGAGACCACACATGAGCCAGAACAGCAGCTGAAGAAACCTCAGATATCGGCAGGGGCACAACCCAAGGAGGAGACAAAACCTCGTAGAGAGGTGAAAGGGGGAACCATAGCAACCCTTTCCGGAGTACCCAGGTACAACATTGTCAGGCTCAAGGGCCTTATACAGGGGCAGTGCATGATCGCTTTAGTTGATGGTGGGGCCACCCACAATTTCATAGATGCGTCCTTAGTAGCTAGGAGGGGGTTACGCACTGAGGCGTTTGAGGAATTCCACATGGCAGTGGCAGATGGATACACGATGACATGTTTGGACATGATCCCAGACCTAGAAGTCAAACTAGGCAATTACACCTTGACAGATACTTTGTATGTAGTTGACCTATCAAATACTAATGCAGTATTGGGGGTACAGTGGTTATATTCATTTGGGGAGATTGGGTTCAACTATCAGACATTGACCATGAGCTTCAAAGATGCCAGTGGATCAAGAGTAGTACTGAGAGGCATGTCTACAGGAGCACCACGAGGGACTCAACGCTGAAACCCAAAACCTTTACCAAACCCTTTGTACCACAAAGAGACAAGGATTAGAAAAATCCTCAAAGGGAATGGAAGGGTAAGCCCAAGTTGGATGATGACACGAGACGAGAGTTGATGAGGAAGAAGCTTTGCTTCTTTTGCAGAGACCCTTGGGTCCAAGGGCATAGATGTATGGGAAAGGGACAGATCCACTACATTGAGGTAGAATCAGGCAGCGAGGAGGAGGATGGGGATATCAGTGCACATGCAGATCGTGATTCAGAGGATGAGACCACACATGAGCCAGAGCAGCAGCCGAAGAAACCTCAGATACCGGCAGGGGCACAACCCAAGAGGAGACAAAACCTCGTAGAGTGGTGAAAGGGGGAACCATAGCAACACTTTCCGGAGTACCCACGTACAACACTGTCAGGCTCAAGGGCCTTGTACAGGGACAACGCATGACCGCTTTAGTTGATGGTGGGGCCACCCACAATTTCATAGATGCGTCCTTAGTATCTAGAAGGGGGTTACACACTGAGGAGTTTGAGGAATTCCACGTGGCAGTGGCAGATGGATACACGATGACATGTTTGGACATGATCCCAGACCTAGAGCTCAAACTAGGCAACTACACCTTGACATATACTTTCTATGTAGTTGACCTATCAGATACTGATGCAGTATTGGGGGTACAATGGTTATATTCATTTGGGGAGATTGGGTTCAACTATCAAACATTGACCATGAGCTTCAGAGACGCCAGTGGATCGAGAGTAGTACTGAGAGGCATGTCTACAGGAGCGCCACGAGCAGTATCAACAAAAAGGATGGAGCGGATCTTCCGTCACGGTGATGTAGCCTATGCAACAAAGTGTTTGATCATGACACAAAAGGATTCAGAGGGCAGAGAGCATTACCATCCATAGATCAGGAAGCTTCTGAGTCAGTATGAGCCAATATTTGGGCCGATACCACCAGGGAGACCACCGGATAGGGGATTTGAGCATACGATCGAGTTGGAGGCAGGGGATACATCGGTGATCACTGCACCCTATAGGTGCCCCAAGAGATTCAAGGACGAGATTGAGAAAGAAATCAAAGAATTGCTTGCGATGGGGCACATCAGGCCCAACACGAGTCCTTTTGCATCTTCAGTCGTTCTGGTAGTGAAGAAGGATGGCACATTGAGGATGTGCATTGATAACAGAGCTCTCAACAAGAAAACGATCAAGAACAGGTACTCCATTCCACGCATAAATGATTTGATGGACGAGTTACATGGGGCAGTTTTCTTCACCAAGATTGATCTGTGGTCAGGATATCATCAGATCAGCATCAGGGAGCAGGATATAGAGAAGACAACATTCAGATGCCATTTCAGACATTTTGAGTTCTTGGTCATGCCGTTTGGATTGACCAACGCTCCTGCCACTTTCCAGTCTTGCATGAACCACATCTTCAGAGGGCAGTTGAGGAAATACTTTTTGGTATTCTTCGATGATATATTGATTTACAGCAGGATGTGGGATGAGCATTTGGCACATTTGGAGGTCTTGGGCATTATGTAGGCACAATCATTATATGCCAAGGAGTCCAAATGTGAGTTTGGGATGAGAGAACTACTGTATTTGGGGCATATCATCAGTGAGCAGGGAATACAAGTTCATCAAGAGAAGATCAAGGCCATTTTGGATTGGCCAACACCCAAGAATCTCACAGAGCTGAAGGGATTCTTTGGGTTATGTAGTTACTACAGGCGGTTCGTCAGGGGCGTTTCACAGTTGGGTGCACCACTTACAGATTTGACCAAGATTGGACAGAGGAGTCACAACAGACATATGAGAAAATGAAGGAGGTTATGAGCACATGCCCTGTTCTAGCCCTTCCGAATTTCTCTCGGCCGTTTGTCTTAGAGTGCAACGCATCAGGGGTGGGGATTGGAGCAGTTTTGATGCAGGGAGGCCATCCCATTGTGTTCGAGAGCAGGAAGCTCAACAAGTCGGAGAGACTCTACTCTATTTACGACTAGGAAATGCTAGCAATCATGCATGCCTTAACGAAATTCAGGCAATATCTGGTAGGTAGTAGATTTGTAGTGAAGATTGATCATAACAGTCTCAAGTATTTCCTGGATCAAAAAGACCTCAGTGAGAGACAACAGAAGTGGGTCTTGAAGATCCAAGCCTTTGACTTTGACATTGAGTATGTCAAGGGAAAGAGGAACGTCGTAGCAGATGCCTTGTCCAGGAGGCCAACAGGGTGTCCGATGATGGGCATTTGCACAGATTGGAAAGCACATTTGTTGGTGGAATACTCCAAAATCAAATTTGCTTATGAGGTGATCGATGGACAGGTGGTTGATGATAGATACTGAGTACAAGATAATGTCATTTTCTACAAGGATCAGATCTACTTGGTTCCATAATCTACCTTGAAGGGGAAGATTTTGAAGGTGTGTCATGATTCACCTGCAGTCGGGCATCAGGGGTACTTCAAAACTTACAGGCAGATTAGGGAGAGATTCTCATGGAAGGGTCTCAAGGATGATGTACTGAAACACATCCGGGAGTGAACAGGTTCGAGTAGAGACACCCTGCGGGGTTACTTCAACCTCTACCCATTCCAGAGCAAAAAAGGGAGAGCATTTCTATGGACTTCATTACAGGTCTTCGTCGAGTGCAGGGCAGGGACTGTATATTTGTGGTGGTCGACAGGCTGACCAAATTTGCACATTTGTTTCCATACCCACGGACTACAAGGCCATACAGGTAGCAGAGTTATTTTTCAGAGAGGTATTCCAGTTGCACGACTTACATGTTTTGGCATGAGCTTTTTTGGTTGGCTGGCACAGAGCTAGCCACTAGTACCATCTACCACCCACAGACAGATGGACAGACAAAGATTTTCAACAAATGGGTGGAGGGGTATATGAGAAACTATGTGGGAGGGCAACAATGCACATGGGTGAGATGGTTGCACATGGGTGAGTATTGCTACAACACGACTTACCATATGTCTATTAGGATGTCACCATTTAGAACATTGTATGGATATGATGCACCCTCTTTTGTGGAGACTGTGTTTGGGGATAGTAGGGTCCCGGGGTCCAAAGACTGGGTGGAGAGAGCCAGAGGATCCTGCGGGCAGTGAAGGAAAACTTGCAGGAAACTCAGAATCATCAGAAGATCTATGTAGACATACATAGGATAGAGCACAATTTCGAGGTAGGGGACTTGGTTTTTTTACGGTTACAACCATACAGACAGTCCTTCTTGAAGACGAGCAGAGCAGAGAAGCTGAAGCCGAGATTTTATGGGCCATACAGAGTCATTCGGAGGATAGGCGAGGTGGCATATGAGCTAGAGCTACCAAAGGGTAGCAAGATTCATAATGTCTTTCACGTTTCTTGCCTTAAAAAGGCAGTGGGATAGCAAGTCAGCATTTTAGAGGAGTTGCCACCCTTGGATGAGGAGGGTCAGTTGGAGCTAGTGCCAGAGGAGGTGCTCGAGCAGAGACAACGCAGATTGAGGAGTAGGGTCATTAGGGAGTGCTTGGTTAGATGGAGGGGACTTCTAGTGGAGGATGCCACATGGGTGGGAGAGCATATATTGCAACACCCAGGATTGATGTTGCTTGAGGACAAGCAATCTCGGGAAGGGAGGATTGTGATGTCCCTTTCCCAAGAGTAGGCCAACATGGACTAACTTAGTAGTCTATTTGTTTCGGTAGACTATAGTCAGGCCAAATAGGGAACAAGAGGAGATATAAGGGTGAATTAGTGGCTAAACGATGAATTAAGCCAAAAAGCATAGGAAAAGTCACTTAAGATAAAGTCAACGGAGAAATAGAAGAAAAAGGTGTTGAGGGGGGAGACTTAATTAATTAATCACTCACCTTAGGAGGAAAAGCGCCTAGCTTAAGTGATGTCAACGAAGAATTAGATCGGGAAGAGTATAAAGGGAGGAATTCGACCTAATTCCTCATTATGTTATGATTTGATGTTGAGACAGTTTCCAGAGGAGGAGGAAATCGACCCCCTTGTTTTGTGGATCTCTGGAGGAAACCACCACCATTGATTAGTTTTGGTGTTGAGAGATACACCCTAGCCTATCGGAGATACCATCCAAGTATTTCACCGTGCTATTCAAGAGTATCCAGTTTGCAGTGATTGCGCAAGGGTTAGAGAGGGTTTTGTGTAGTTGCACGAGACCGAGGATTATCTTGCAGATTCCTCCCGACCCAATTGAGAACTAGCCAGGGTGCTTCTTTTGAGCCACCAGTCATCAGATTCTAACGGTGGAATCTCTCAATGCACATCATACAACTAGGAAGGGTGCAGTTCTTGAGGAGAGACGTTTGGGGTCCCAGGGGGTATTTCGGATCAGATCTGAGGAAACCCTTCCGACCCATTACAAAGGAGACCGGGACGATCATTTCGAGACATACATCGTCGGATTCCATCGGTGGGATCACTAGGGCACACTCATACAACCTAGGAGGTGCGCGAACCCCCAGGGGTGACCTCCAGAGCTTCAAAGGTCAGATCTTTAGTCCGACAGTTGCCAGGAGCAGCCTAGAGGCCGGGGCGCTCAGTTTGGGACAGTTTCTAGTCCGTTATGTCGAGTATAGCCATCAGGGCGAGTTTTCCAGTATTGGCAGCAGTTGCTGTGAGTTTCCGGAACTGCATTTTGTCGATCTATCCGTGCATGCGCAGATCTTCCTTTGTCTTCTAATTACAGGTATTTCATATTAGTTGCTTGTATTTCAGTGATGATACATGAGATCTAACTGATGACTATTTTATCTGCTTCTAGCATATTGTTGTATTTCTTGCTTTTTCCTCATAGTACATATTAGTGAGATGGTGTTGTTCTTTATTTCACATGCATCATATATACTGCTTAAACAATAAATGAATGAAACACACATGCGAAAATCACCAAGCATGTTAAAACATTAACTCAAACGCATCTAGAAACCCCCAGAGTGTCAAATCTGAGTGATAAAACAATAGTTCAGCAGTAGATATCCAGATTAGTTGGATCAGGGATATTTCATGGAATGTGGGGGCCAGGGAAAGAGGACGCACCTTGAAGGTGGATGGGTGGTTTGTGGGACCCAAACCAAGGAGGGCGCACCTCTAGGTGGCTGCTAGTGGAGTGTGGGTCCCTGTCCAAGGGGGGCGCACCTCCTAGTGGAGAGTGGGGTCCAGCAGCCCCAACTCTTAGCCATTGAGGCCAAGCCTTGGGACACTTGTCAAAGAGGATGGGAGGCTGCTAGGGAGATAAAAGGAGGCTGAGGGTGAGAGGACAAAAAACATTCTCATTTGTGAGTGAGCAAGTGAGCAGAAGGAGGGGTGCTTGAGGCTGAGGAAGGAGGGCGAACTGTGGTGGAGCAAGCAGAAGCTGAGGAGGGCGATTCTGGTACAGAAAGGCCGCTGGAAGAGGTCAGGTTCAGGGCCATATCAGGATGCCAACACCAGACTCAACTCAGGCCAAGTTTTACAACAGCAAGGAAGGTGAGTTATGGCTTTATATCCTCATCCAGGGCTGGCCAGATTCAGCCATTCTGTTCAATAGAGAATAGGGACAAATTCTGGGTGCAATTTCAGTCAACAACAGGCTATACCAGAGGCCGTACAGCTACAGCAAGGAGTGCTGAGTTAGTTGGGCCGTACAGATCTTGTGGAGAGGAAAAACCCTGGCCAGAATTTTTTTGTAAGAAATTTCTGTATTGTATTTTGCTGTAAAATTCCTTAGAAGCCTCAATAAGAAGCCCTCCTTTGCTGGGTTTTCCCCACACTGGGGTTGCAGGGTACTTCTGGTGTTTATGTGATTTTATGCTTGGTTTCCTGTATGTTTCCGCTGCAAATTTTCTGTTTTATATCTCAGCTGTAGGTTTCTGCATAAATTCAGATTTTATATCAGCTTTGATAATTTCTAGTTTAGTTAATTTATTGGCAGCAATCTCAGTGACTGAGATATAGGTATAAATTTCAACACTTAGAAAGTTTTGTGTCTTATTTTGGATATCATGCATGTTATAAAGTGATTGTTATGTATGCATCTTTTGTTAACTTTCCTAATTCATGATAGCAGATATGCACTCAAAGATTTACTCTACAGATGAAACTGAAAATGTTAAGAAACACCAAGCAAAAAATAAGATTTCGAAAACTAAAAATGCAGGAGTATAGATAAGGAGTGTAGACACTGCATATCAGAATTTCAGTCAATCTGGCGAGTGACAGAGTGTAGATCTGAGAAATTCCAAATCTGCAAATCAAAACCAGCAAGCTAGAAATTTGTAGCAGTAATCACATAATTTCTCATTAACATTGAAAGAATAATTACAAATGACTACTTATTTGGTAATGTGCTCTCCATCTCCTTTATATTTCCATGTCTGCAAAATGTCCAACAATAGAAGAGTGTAACTTCCCAAGTAATGCGCTCCACATGTGCCAATAATAGGTAGATAACATAAGATAAGATAAAGTAATTTTATTAATGTCCAATAAATGACCACAAAACTTAAAAGTAGGTCAATGGGACTGCATAATACAGCAAGTATGAATACAATGTGCAGTTCAAGTGCATCTCCTAGAAAATGCCAAAAATAACATAAAGAAGAAATCTGCAGTAGTGCCGCCTCAAAACACAAGTATATGACCATGACAAAAACAAAGGTACAGTGATACAAACTACTAAGTGAGTATGTCCAAGATTGGAAAATGGGCAACTCAAGAGTTTGTCAAGAGAGAGTGAGTGAGAGAGAGATCTGACGATGAGGCTAATGATGTCAAGGTTGCCCGAGTTTGATGGCCAAGGGCGAGGGGGGCGAATTGGGCACTGGCTCGCTGTCAGAGCCCTCTTGAATCATTGGGGGGTCCGAGTTTATGATCCCGGGGGGGATGTAGGAGCGGGGGACACTCCTAGCATTCGAGGTCGAAAGAAAGAAACTCTGGATAGATCGCTGGCTACTCCTATGGATCGGGCGGGTAATTTGACGGATGGGAGGTACCTTGCTCTGGATCCATCTAGAGATGACCCTTCTAACTCTTTGAGGATGTATGGATTGATGTACGGTTCGACACCTCCAAATCGGTCTCGATGATATCAGCCAGTCTCCTAGAGGGGGAGGGTGAGGAGAGACACAAGGTCTCACCAATCGATTGTTTGGTGCATTCTAGGACTCTACCCTCTTGTTGCTCCGATCTGGTGGATCAACATGAAAGTATGAGATGATCGTCTTGGTCATCACAGGGCGGGGCATGGCGTGTAGGAACTAAGATCTGTTGTTGAAAATATCCTCGATGAAGAGGGCTAGGCATCTCTGGTCTTGGTACTGGAAGAAAGTAGAGAGGGAGCCCCTCGAGTTCCTATAGAGGCAGTGATAACATCATTTGATCTCATAATATAGGGGGCACCTAAAAATGAGGTGCATCTCTGTCTCCGGCTCTTGTAGGTGGCACATCTAGCAGATCCTACCAGGCCATGGTATATGGTGGTCTGTCTCAATCTGGAGTTGACAAGAATGGACGCGTATCTATCCCAAAGGGATCTTGAGTGAGTGCATCCAGTGCCTACACGTAGAAGGGGGGCGGACGATGATGCCATCCCACAGCTTCAAAAAGTGCTCTAGGTAGAAGGACATCTTTAGTCCCAAGCTCGTTGTGTGTTGAAATCACGAGGTAGAGGATCTATGGTGAATTTCTCCAACAAACCCTGATCCAATTCAAGAAGAAAATTATAGAAATGTAACAATACTTAATGATAAACACAAGAGCGATGGACCATACCTTAAAACACATGAACTCCAAGTGAGATGCGCAATAGATAGGATGCCCTTAGGCTTTGACCTATCTCAAACTTGAATGAATGATTTACAAAATGGGTTGAGTGGTTTATTATACCAGTCAATGTAAATGTCCCTTTCCAAATGAGTCTCAGAGATGGAAGAAATAGCCTAAGTAATTCCCGTAGGCTATAGTCCAGTGGAAGAAGGGGATTGATTTATTATTTAATGTCAACGGGGAAAATGAGCCGAGCAAAAGCGACATTAGATAATTTGAATAAAAAAGGCGCCTAAGTGACTATTGGAATATGAAAAGTCACTTTAATAAATTAAAAAAGGGTAAAAGTGGTGAAAACGGGTCACGAAAAAGCTAAGTTGCACGAAACGGGGAAACGTTTCCAAGTTTCCGAAACCAGGACGGTATGAAACAGGCCCCCCAAAAATGGAAACGTCCGAGGAAGCGCCGTGTATATATATATATAGTTTTTTAAAAATAAGACATTATCTTGCAAGAAAAACATAATGATGCAAAAAAAATGCAATAATGATGCAAGAAAAACATAATGATGCAAAAAAAATGCAATAATGATGCAAGAAAAACATAGAAAATGCAAAAAAATAAATATATTTGACTGTTTGGGGGCCCCATGGCCCCCTTTTTTTTTCTTATTTCGCCTCAAAGACGTCCGAAACGCCAGCCGTACGGGCCGGTACGGCTAGGAAACGCCGCCAGCCGTACCATACGGTCGGCGGTGTTTCCTGGCCGTACCGTACCGGTTTCAGGCAGGAAACCGGGGGGGCGTTTCCTGCAACATAGCGAAAAAGTCACTTCATGAATAAAAAGGAAAAAAGAGGGGCGCCCTCTCTCATTCTTGGCTTTTCATTTTGCAAAAACGAATTTTGGAGAGAGCTTGAGCTTTTGGAGTCTCTTGGGACGAAAACCCTAAGAGTTTTTTGCAGATTAGCTTCGGTGTTGAGACCATCCACTCTAGTTGGTCATTTTCGAGAGGAAATCACTTAGGCTTCTTCATTGAGCTTCAAAGTGGCAGAGTATTCTTTGTTGGTAGCTAGTAGTTGCATATCTGTGGCTGGGTTTTACTTAGAGAGCGAGTTATTTGGTGCTGAGGAGATTACTTGTCAACTGGGTTGATTTTTTCTTGTGCTGGGAGCAATATTGGAAGAAGGGGCTGAGTTCCTTGTCAATAGGACGCAGCGGTACAGCTGGGGTCAAATTTCTTTTATGCTGGGAGCAATATTTAGAGAAAGGGACCGAGTTCCTTGTCAGTGGGACGCATATTACTGTATCATTTCACTGTCATGTGGGGTTGTATACAGTCTATAAGGGAGACCGAGTTCTGAAGGGGTCGAACCATTGTTCTAAAGGTTATTTGGTTGCTGTCAGAGCTGAATATCACCAGGGGACGTGAGAACTCCAGGAGAGGTGCCATCCACTTTTACCCAGACCTGTGCACCTCACCTCTGTTGCTGTAATAGATTGTACTCTGTTTCAGCCATTACAGGTGGACTCTTTTCAGCCAATAAAACACAGTTTCAGATCTCTATTGCTGTAGTTGACTGTATGTGATTTTCTTAAAAATATTGTTATGTTATAGTTGCTGAATGCATTAATAAGGACCAAAAATCAGTTCTGTAGCTTTCTCTTATTGTAAAGGAAATGGATCAGCAGTTATAAAAATTAACTTTTGGAACTGTGTATGTGTGATTGGGAAATCCATGTTGATGGGAGTTTACATCTAAATTGTTTGACAAAAGTGCGCAATAAGAAATTGAAGAAAAAATTGCGAAAATTCTAGCCTGGTATATTTCAGTCAAGTAGGGTTTAGGTGCTAACCCCAAAAGGTGACTAGGTTGGCCTTAGTCCAAATAGACTAAAAATACACCAAAATACAATTAAGTGCAATAAATGGGTTAACTATCCAAAAGTTGGCCCATTAAAGGTCTCAATACCCCATATAGTACACTAGCACATGGCCACTAGTGAAGATTAGCTGTAAAATCTTAACACCCTCCCTTATGCTGAGCAAGGGACCATAGAGATGTCATTAGATTCATAGATCATCACAACACTCCCCCCCCATAATGTTGAGTTGGGGTCGTGAAAAGACATATCTCTCACAAAGAAAGCCTTCATGATCGATATTGGGATTAATTGTGCCAAAAAGGGTCTTTGGCTATGCAAATTCGTATTTCTTAGGTAGAGGAGGGCCAACTGAAATAAGGGCCCATGATGAGATGATTCTGACCGCTAAGAAGGCCGAGCAAGGAAGTCAACAACTTTGGTAAGAATAGCAATAGCCCACTTGGGCAAAAGATAGCGACAATGAAGAAGTAGGATCATTGTTATCATCATCATCATCCAAATATGACAACTCCGAGTAGACTTTCTGATCACTGAACTAGATATCATTGGAAGGAGAGAGATCACCATCAACAGAGGGCCCATCACTATGCTGCACATTTGGAGAGAGCCTATTACTAGGTAGCTTATCGAGAGAGGGCTTGTCACTAGTTTGCTCATTTGAAGAGGGCTCATCACTGTTAGCTTTTGGGGTTACTCCAAAAGTTTTTTCACCTTGTTAGGAGAGTGCTAGTTCTCCTAGCCTCTTGTGATGTTAGCTTTTAGGTTACTCCAAAAGTGTTTACACCATGTTTGGAAGTGCTTAATGAGATTTAGGGTACATGGTGTATGTTTAGCCCCTAGATGGTTTGAGATGGATTGGAAAATGGGAGATTGTCCGTCATAAGGATTGTTTTACCAATGTAAGCAAGAGTTTTCAGATCTAGTTTATGCATGATAAGATTGCCTTGGAGGGATGAAACTTATCGGAACACTTTGGTATCTTTTCTCTTGGATTGCTTAGAAGGTTGGGGTTGTTAAGGATTGAAATATTGTCCACTTCTGCTGTTTTTTTGTTTGGTATTTCATAACAACTCTAAGTTTGAATTCACAAGGTTATGATCTGGGAAACCTCTAGTGAAGAGGTGAAATTTTGTTTTGCATTAAAAGTGAAAGATCACATAATTTTTTACAGGCGATGCTGTTGAAATTAGTGCAGCTGCAAGAGCCATTCTCCTGGAGGATGGAATAAGACCCTAGCTGTAGACTAGGGCCCCCAGCACACTCCTGGGGTTTCTTGGTATGATACCAAGTAGTGAGTGCCATGGCAAAAGACCCTTGTGAGGGCTCCCAATAGATGTGTCTAGGGCCCCTGGATGTAGTCCAAGGAATCCTTGCCCAGTGCCTGGATTGATCCTTGGATGTGTTCCTTGGTGGTTGGTATAAGTCCCTAGATGTGTCTAGGGCCCCTGGATGTGTTCCAGGGAACCCTTGCTTAATGCATGGGTTGATCCTTGGTCTTGTACCTTGGTGGATAAGACTCTAGATGTGTTCTAGGGCCCCCAGATGTGTTCTGGGGCAAACTGGTCTTTGAGCAGGTAGATCTTGGTGTAATACCAAGATGTGGTGATGTGTGATCCTCTTCCTCTCTCTCGGGATGGTCCATGAGACCTAGGAGAGTCTATGAAGATGGGCATGACCACATTATGTGATGTACCCCCTTATGCAGTGATGATAAAGTTTATTGGTCACCTTGAGATTCTTATGGACAAGTTTTGCCATTAAGGAACTCCCCCCCTTGACTTTATCCTAACCCCGTGATTGGTCTTACCTCTTGGTTTATGAGTTTGGGTTTTCATCTTGTGTGAGTGGGGTTTTAATTTTGTGTTTGGGGTTTGTAATATTAAATGAGAATATTAATTAATATTCAAATTGACATATTAATTAATATTTATATGAATAATATGTCAATATATTAATTATTATTTTAATGACCTAAAACCCTCTCCTCAACTATAAATTAGAACCTATCCTCATTATCTCCTACACTCACACTCTCACCCTTCAACAAAGCTGCGGCTACCTCAGTGACAATCTTCCCTGATTTTTCGGCCTCCTAAATTGTTCAAGCCTCATTTCTGTTCTACATTTGCTGGAAGGTTCTACCTTGGAGTTGTTTGTTGGATGTTTCTCTTCTGAGGTCTTCATTGCTGCCAAAACTATCCTAAATTGCAGATATGTTCCTTCTCTAGCAGTCGGACCTATCTACTGTGTGAGATCAGCCTCCTTCTAACCATCGAGCTTGCTGTAGGGCTGCCGTCCCTCTTCTTGTTCACAGATCTGAGTTTGGAGGAGCCGCGACCACATTCTGGGCTCCCTCCATGGCTGTCTTACCTTGACTCTAGCTGCCGAATGGAGTAAGGTAAGGGTATGTAGCTTGCTGTCCCTTTTTTTGAGTAAGGGACTTGTGGACTGTTGTTGGACTTCACTCACCTATTCAGATCTATCCCTATGGTGTCACTGAATATAAGGGTTTACTGTTTGAGTAAATTGCTTGGGGTTATTATTATCTTTCCTTGGGGTTTTCCTATTGGCAAAACAATGCTAAAATTCTCCTTGACAGAGATCAAACCCTAAGAGGTTAATCCATGAACCTAAACTAGATCTGAGCATATTATACAGAGGCTTACATTCACATGGGTGTTAGGTACATCTCTCATTAACTCAAAAGGTAAGTTTCAGATCCATTTGCTTCAGTTTTAGATCTACTTGTTTAAGTTTTAGATCTACTTGTTTTAGTTTCTGATCTACTTGTTTCAGTTTCAACTTTCAGATCAAATTGTTTTATGCTCAAAAATATTTATTGTTTCAGATCTATTGTGTTTCTTACCTGTTTCTACTCTGAAATATTTTTAGATATGTTGTATGTGTATGCTGATCTAGTAAACAGAAAAAATTAAAAGCATTATTATTTTGATTTTTCCCTATTTCTAACAGATGCTTCGTGGACATATGGATGGGTTAGTTTGGGCGGATGCTTGACCTTGGTTAGAGTGCTACCATAGCGACCTTACCTAGGAGGTTGTTCCACTAGTCGATGTGATGACTAGCCCATTGGGTACACATAATGGGGGAGTTAATGGCTTGATTAGGGGAGGTACCTACCTTGGAAGAGGAGCACTAGGCACTTGGAGAAGGGCACTTAGCCATTGGAGCTTGGGACCATGTGATATATACCTTGGAGGTTGGACACTTCACTTGAGGACACTTGGGTTGAGGAGCATACATCATGGAAGCTGTGATGGACTCAGAAACATATGTTGAGGAGGAGCATTAGAGCTTATTGACTACATTGACACACATGAGAGTAGCATTGGGCACGTGAGAGGACACATGGCACACAGTTAGGGGAGGAGCGCCTTGCATGAGGACACTCATATAGCAGACTACCATGGAAGAGGGAGTGTTGGACTAACAACTTGTTGAAGAGCGCACCATCTTGGAGGAGGGGCGTTGAGCCCAAGGAGGATCATTCTTGGAGTGTGTTTCACTTTGGGGGTTAGATAAACTTTAGTTTGACACTTGTACATCCTTGTATTGTAGTGTGCTCCATGTGGGGTTTCCTTGTTGTTTACTTTTATGGACTTATGTCCTTGTTTTATGTTAGCCATCCTCACCTATTCTATATATAAAGGGAGGATAGAGCTCTTGTATTCAATATCATCATTATACTCTACCTTTGTACCGTCTTAGAGACATCTTATAGGGAACAAGACATTAGGGTTCATGAGGTAACCCTGGGAGAGAGAGAAGTTTTGTAGGGAGGAAGATGCTGGAGCTCATGAGGAAACCCTAGGAGCTAGATGCTAGGGCTCATGAGGAAACCCTAGGAGAGGATAAGGAGAGACAAATATGTCTTGGATGTTCATAGAGAGATTGCTCTTGTGTGATGCCAGGGTTTGTGCTATGCATATAATGTCAAAATTTCAACCCTGGGAAA
>WSFP011464507.1:0-18514 GCA_009831015.1 Picea engelmannii
TAGAGCCATAGTTAGGAAACAAATCTAGTGGCCATGAGATAGAGCTAGAGCCATAGCCATGAAACATAGCCAGTAGCCATGATCCAGAGCCAGAGTCAGAGCTATTGCCAAGATTTAGAGCCATGAGATAGATCTAGAATCATAGTTGTTGCCAAGAGAGAGAGTCATAGCCATGTTCCAAAGGATAAGAAACAAGTATATTGATCTAGATTGGGTTCCTTGATCTTTTGGATGATCAAGTCCAAGATAAGAGATCAAATTTGTATCCAAGAAAAATATCTAAGAACGGAGTTCCAAGACGAAGATCAGGTCCAAGATGAAGATCCATGATGGAGTTCCAAGATGAATACCCAAGATGGATATCCAAGATGGAAGTTCCAAGATGAATATTAAAAATGAAGATTCAAGACGGAAATCAGTTCCAAGATGGAGATCAATCAAAGTGAAATTAAACAAGGTGGAAGAGTAAGGAGGATTTATGATCACTAAGTTGTTGAATAATCCATGAAGTGCATTTCAGTAAGGTGGAAGAGTGAGGAAGATTTATCATCACTAATTTGTTGAATAATCCATACTTTTGGAGGTCCAAAAGTTCTTCAATGGGCTGGTGTAATCTAGGAGGATCCAGAACGCTAAAAAATGATCATCTAAAATGCTAATGAAAATGAATTCATTGCATAGATTTCAACAAGATCTTTCCAATGGTGTGTAAATCACTTCAACGAATGTCATATGAGAAATTTATGGCTTTTCAAAGTTTCAGAAAAACAGGGAAAAAAGAAAAATGGGGATGCCACATGGCAATCCCATAGGATGACACGTGGACCATCTATACAACTGACAGAGCACAAGGTGATTTCATGATGATGTTAATAAGTTGATGTGAAATTGTGATAGGCTGACACATGGACTATCCCTACAACTGACATAGCACAGGGTGACATCATGATGATGTGGCAACACGAGAGGTTGACACGTGTCACTCATATTTGGCATTTTTAGCACCTAGTTGGACCATTAAAATTTTTCCACGTGTCATCCATACGATGATGTGGCATATGTACAATCCACATGGAACCACTGAAATGGTGACACGTGACATTTTGTATAATGACATGGCGATGAGGTGGCAGATCTGTACATGTACAATTAGGTGTTGACACGACATCCGTACATCCAATGTGGTGGTGACTGTGAAATATATGGGGAAATGGGAGAATGACACATGGACCAATGAGATAGTACCACATGGAACTATGAATTTACTCAATATAGCCTTATCCAAAAATTGGTTGGGTTTGGACGACATCGAACCTGTAACCTTCGATTCAACGAAACAACTATTAACCAATTGTGCTAACCACTCAATAATATAGTCCATTGCATAGTTTAATATTTAAATGGTATATAATGGTATATTCCAAGAATAGGGTGTCGGTCGGGGTCGACCCCGTGACCTATAGACTGACCCAACCACTTTAACCAATGTGTCGATCAATGTGCCATGCATATCCTTGTATAGAAAAACCAACGAATATGTATTTAATTTACATTTTGGGTATATAGGGAATCAGGTGGGGTTTGATCCCTCGACTTCCCCTATATATACCATCTCCCAAACCAATGCATGGAACATATGGAATTACGTGCCAAGTTGGAGTGTATGTGCATCGAAGTTCGTGCCAAGAACTCTGATTGAGTTCATTTTGGTCTCGATTTTCATTCCTTAGATTTCTTCGAGAGAAGTATAGAGTATTTATAATCATTTTTCTCAATTTTTCGAGAGGAGTATGATGGTGATGTCATTTTTGAGCTAAATTACTGTGTACAGAAGTATTAGTCCCGTTTTCCTTGTATGAGAACCATGGTCTTGTTTAGCGTGCAAAAGAGGGTCTTTTGGCACGTGTTCAGAACATAGTCAGGTTTATACTCATTTTTCTCAGAATTTTGAGAGGAATTTAGTGGTGACCTCTGTTTTTGGGATTGAGCAGGAAAATTGAAGAGTATCTTCAAATTGTAATCCATTCATTGTAATTTTGGCATTTGAGCAATATAGAGTGGTCTCGTTGTTTGGAAGTGGACCCGAAGACATAGCCTAAGATGGGTGAACAAAAACTCTTGTTTTATTAGTTATTTTATTTTATGTTGTGTTCTCTCTCATATTTATGCAAGTTAATCAACAGTTCAATGAATTTTTGGATAAGTAAGGGAATTCACATGTGTTTTGAAAATAGTCAATATGATCACAAATTTTGAATCAGGTTTGATGTTGATGTGTGTTTAAAGAGTAATTTTACATCTAATAATTTTCAGATCAATGATTGACTCAAAACTTGGTGCTTTGTTCAAGGATGGCATGGCTCAAGATAATTTCCAACAAAAACATGGATCTTAATTCCCCCCCGTCTCTCTTTATAATATTTGATTTTTTGTCTTTTTCATATTATTAAATCTTGAAAAGGAATAAAACAATTGTATATTATAGTGGAGGAAATGAGTGTCATGGGAAAGCAAACTAGTTCCTAGCGCAAGGAACATACCTATGCAATACGCAAGTAGCGATGCAGTCAATGGAACTCAAAACATAAATGTGGGAGCCTCATGGGTACTGTCTAGAAGAAAAATGAGAATAATTCATGTGGCTTTGATGCAAATTTATGGCAAGACTAAGAGGGATCCCAAGCCTATGAAAATAATCAACATGGGCACCAAACTGCAATCAAGGTTCTAACTAGGGAACCCGTGAAGGGTAGGATCTACCATGAAAATTACTAAAATTTTCAAATGGAAAGAAGGCTTCATGTCTCAACTTGGTGGGGTTGACCTTAAGGAAAACATTGACCATGAAAATATTAATTCATAATGCAAGGTGGCAATCCTAACCTACATGCTACTTTTGAGATCCTTACTTGTTGACATGGAACAGTTGTGGTTGAAAAACACTCATAAAGGCATGATACTTTTGTCACATCTACAAGAAAACAACCACAATCTAGTAATTACACTTGCTAAGCATTAGTCTTGGAAAATATTAATGATAAAATATCAAATAGACAACTTGGACTGTACAAAAGTGGGTAAAAAGTGATTAAATAGGTGAAAAAGTGATTTTTTACCAAGTCATTTGTCATTTTTTCCAAACCCTTGTTTGGATCCCAAAATTTCCTATGAACTTGTGGTATATTCTATAGGCATAATCATGATTCATCGGGACCAGGTAGTTCCTCATCTCAATCTCTTTAATTTCTTCCATTTTATGTCAATTTTCTTGCAAATTTTAGCTAAGGGGAAACCTTTTCACAAGAGGGAAAGTGCACTCACACCTCTTCCACTCACGTGGTGTGAGGGGATGCCACTACTCAAACTTTACAATAGGAAAAAATGCGAGTACTCACTTCTATCCTCAAGGAAAGGAGCGAGTGACTCCCAAAAGATGGAAAATTGACCTTTAACTTTCTCAAAACTGATGAAAACTTGTAGATGTCTATTATTTGGAGAGAGAGGGAGCACGAGGTGGTGGAATCCTTGGTTTTTTATGATCCAATAGCCCTGAATTCTCTTTGTTCTTACGAATTTCTCAATGTTTTTTGAATTTCTAACACGTGGGATCAAAAGAAACTCTTGCAACTACTAATGGGGTATCGGGACCTTGACCAAGATTATTTCATGATAGATGATGAGCCTCTAAAGATATAAATTGAAGATATTACCTCATCATAGGATTATCCCGGTGGGATGTACCGATCAAATTGAAAGGAGGTGGTTGGGATGGACGCACTTTGACTATCCATGAGTATATAAATGTGTATTGCTCCAAGGGAACTCAAAAAATGAGTTCTCAAGTTCCCATAAACAACTTTTTGAGTTTAATCCTCAAGATCATTTTACTTACAATATCTTGAATGGCCAGATCTACTGTGCAAAACTTAACCTCATGCTCACAACTATACTATGGGGTAGAGTCTTTGTGATCCATAGTGTTCTATTGGTGTACATGGATTTTTAACAACATGAAATCCCACCTTACAGAGTACAAAATTAGATGGAAAAATAACTTTGGTTATAGAAGAATCATATGCATGTTCTTCCTGGAGCGATTTTTAGCTATGCGTCCATGCATTTCACTTCCCTTACCTGGGAAACAGGATCCCATGATGGTCTTATGGGAAGATCTCATGTGCAGACTCAAAGGTGGATGAGTGATTGGTGAGTTCTATGATGAATTATTCGATTGGTGGTCACAAAAAATAATTTCCATACATGATTACATGTATGTCAGACTAAAATTATAGAGGGATTTGGAGTTAACACTCCCCCTAGATGTCTCCTGGAGTGACATAGATAAGTACCAATGTTTTTAAATTTTCAAATTATTTGAATTTTTAGGGTTTTCAAATGTTATTACTAAATAAGAGGTAAATTGTTTTGGTGTGAAGCGTAGCTAACCAAAACTTTCTTTTGAGATAGATATTGGATTGGTGTGGCTGGAGGGATATACACAACATAAGTGCATGGGTAGATATGGAGACTGTCCTGGGGGAGAGGCCAATAGGGTTCTATAGTACGTATAGATGTACTTGGAGAGATTGACTCGGTGGGTTCCCACGGAATAGAATGAGGAACTTCCCAAGCGCACTCAACACCATGTGGTTGGAGTACCATGAGCCTGGGTGAAACTATTTTGATGAGTGGTAAACTCTATAGTTTTCTACCATGAAACCCATGTCGGGAAGGGACCGAAGGCCTAGATATTATTGTCATTATCAACATTATAGGTATTATTAGGGGCTAGGATGTGCAATTTTGTAAAATATGCTCCACATTTTTTTAATTGATGAACTCTTAAAATATACATACTTTTTCAGCCTTACTTATATTCACAATATGATTTACTTGATTTCCATGAAATATGTACATGCATGCTTTTGTTCGGTTAATGCGAAAAATTCCATTCTAACACATAATTATATAATGTGTTAGATAAATGATTAAAGCTTCTCGGAATATGTACATAAGTAATAAACTCAAAATATCATTCGAGAAGTCACCCCCGTAAAAACTGCCAGAAGAATATAGGACCATGGAATTTGTACACGCCATTCATTTGTGACACCATCAGTTTTGAATCGAAGTGAAATACTAGATGTCGAATTCCATGTGAAATGGCTTCCATTAGTAGTTTAATTACTACGTTGTACTTGACCACACTATTGGGTATCAGATCGAGGCAAGTTCCTCCTGAAGACATAAGCTAGACTATGGGATAATGTAACACCCAAGCCATGGAAGCAAGGTTCCAAGTGTGTAGCTAGAACCATTCACAAATCCCAAAAACAAAGGTGATTCCAATGACATCTTCTAACCAAGCACAAAGCATAATAAGCAAAGACATAAAATCTTAAAAACTAAACTAAATAAAATTATCCTATTCATATACAACAATTACAAGAGGAGGAACCCATGCATTGTTTCCTAAGCACAATACCTCTTTAGATAGATTCCATTGTGGGGCATAGGCCAGGGATTCCTCTCAAAGAACTCGTAGGTCCCTATAGGAAATAGATGGATTCTCAAAAGAGATCTCTGTTAAACATGATCGAATCCCCCTGTTTCTATCAAAACACAATGTTGAGGATGTGTTAGAAACATATCACTTTCAAACCACATATGAGGATAAATACATCGTTCATGGATCCCATGAGCTATCACAACTCCTTGAATACGATTTCTAGGTAAATGTATGAGATATCCGTATTCAATGTGATCTAGGATGGAAGATTGGATAATCGATAATTTCAAGCACAATCGATAATGTCATTCAATTGTATAATCCAAAGAATGCTCCTTGGTGATATTCAAAAGGAGAACAATGATTTTCTTCACAAGAAACACTATCTCTGGTCGGGGAGGCTTACAAAGAGCCAAGTTCCCAAATGTTTTTGAGAGGGAAATTATTCGAGATATCCAAATATTCCTTCTCATGTGCATCATGTATTAGGGTGGCATCTTAGTCCCACCAAATATCCATATATAGAAAAAGGTTTTGTTTTTTAACCTCGACACTTTATAGTTCAAGAAGAAACAAAGATGAATGAGACACCTCTTCATGTGGTTTATCATTTGTGGTCGTGACTCTAATGATATTCTCATCTGAAGGAAGTGAGGGATCCAAGAAACCATGTGAATTGGAAAGTCCAACAATGTCTATGAATTGATCATGATCCTCCGATGAAAAAGAGGCATGATCAGTATCCACATAGGCTAGTGGAATGGCCTGACAAATTTTTCATTGTCACAAAAAATGCATAATCTCTCATGCTTTTTTGGTTTCCTTTTCTGAAATGGAAAGCTCTGACACAACCCAAGGATATTAAAAATAATAAGTCTATAAGTAATAACTCTGGGTTGTAGGGTTTGTGGTGACTGATGAGGTTTCACATGTTGGAGTGGAGCCAATGTAACCTATGTGCACTGGGAGATCAAAATTTCCCATGAGAAAAGGGTACATTCCCATGCCCATGCTCTCAAAATCCTTTGAATAATTTTGAATCATAGGGACATTATATCCTAATGACGAGTATGGGTCTGACTGATGGTAGGAAAACTGGTCGACCATGACGATATTCCCATTGTGGGGAAAGAAAATGACACAAAATAACATAGATACCAGAACCGTCATAGCATAATTCCAATTTCATCCTAAAACAAGGTTGTATTCGAGTGGAGCATCGACCACTTTCACTTATATGAAAATAGTTTTCCTCCCTAATTCAATTGGAAACTTAGGGATGATACCATGAGGGCTAAAAAATTTCTTTTCAGAGGCTTGTAAGATGGTGGGGGGAGGGGAAATCCTGGAGGAGACAAGGGCTTGTCAAAAAGACAAGGACATGATGCAAGTGGATGTGCATTCATCTACAACCATATTGAAGATGTTAATATTATGGTACAACACCTGTATTTGGAATGCGACATAGTGTAGAAGATGGGGCTTCACATTGTTTGGGTCAAAAGTTATTGACCAAGAGTATGCAAGATTAGCAGATCCTATCATTGAAATAAAAGCTCTCCTTTGCATTGGATAGCTTTGGAGGACCTTCAAGGTAGAAATTACACATAGTGCTTAGGCTAGATCTTCCATGCTATAATAGTTCTGAGTAGCTTGATAATTTGGATTGTGTGTCGACCTTTTTAAAACACTGTTAGGTATGCGAGGCATGGCTTCGCCCTTATTTTTATGTATATGAATAGGGTTTTGTGGGTTAGTGTTATGAGAAATCTTACCCTGCGGACATGTTAATCTCCCCTTTGGACCAATACCCCTTCTTTGGTCCAAATACAAAAGTAAAAAAATGGTTGCTACTTTCCTTATAGATCTAGTTCATTAACCTATATATAGAAAGAGGAAGACATACCCGTTTCCCAAAGTTTTTCCTCATTGCTTTGTCCTTTTTCTTCAATGCTCCAATTCCTTCAATGACCAAAGAGACCTAAAAAACAAGAGGCAAACAAACCTTCCTACTTCTACTAGATTTCATTAGATAAAAACCAGATCTATCTATACCCGATTTGACTTAAGTATAGACATTATGATGAACAACATAATGAAAGGAATAGGCCAAGTTGATATTAAATGGAAAGCCAAAAGAAGGCACTTACAAAGCAGATTTGATGTTGCAACAATATTATCCAAGCTCTCCTCATCCAGCCCTTGCACAAAAGTCTTGATATCAAAATAATGATACTTCAATGGATTTCCCTCTCTTGGGATCAAAGGTTTGACATCTTAAATCTTCCCCCATTCACCTTGGAAATTCCTTCAATTTATAGGATTGGGAGGCTCAACCACCATGGGATAATTAGGGAATTGGTTGAGGATATGGCTCCATGAGTTGGGATTTGATCCTAATATAATTCCATAGGATAGGATTCAACCCAAAACTAATCTCATCACTTTATATTTGTCCCTTAGGAAAAGGTGGGATTCACCATATTTTCCTCTAACCAAATTGGCGATCCCCTTGAGTTAGAGACAAAGTGCAAGTTGTGATCCCTAAACAAGGAAAAGGGGGTGCCACCCTAATGTAGTGGTTCTCCCCCAAAATGGCTAGAGGTATCCACCCTTCATAAATTCTCAAAAAATGGGACTCCAGGGGGGCGCCACCCTTCATAAATGCCCAAAAATGGTCGATTTTCCAAGTAAAAGGTATGTTTCTGACCTTAAAATGATGGGTTTATTCCTCCAACATGACTTAGGGATCATGGAATTTTTTTTTCATGGTGTTGACAAGTTGAGATACTTGGAAAAGTGCATGCAACACTTACTAAGGTGCATACGAAAATTTGTGACACTTGCGACACTTAAGTGTGGAATTTTGATATCTAACAGTTGGGAAGAGAAATGTATTTCCTTTTGGTTCCAGAATTGGCAGGTTCATAATTACAAGCCCATTTATGTATACCCATGTTCCATTCATATATGTAAACATTCTCCAGGTTTCCCACTTATGGAGGGGATCCCTAGTTGTCCCTTGTGAAGCAGCATAGTTAGGTTGGAAACCAATCACCAATTGTTGGCCATGAGGAGGAAACGGGTTATCTAACATAGGAGGTTATTGCGAATCAATTTGTGACAACAAGCGTTGGGCCACCTATAGCTTGGGGCATTGATGATTAAGGTGGTCCTCCTTACAAATATTGCAAGGAAGCTTAACCTTCTTCTTCTCTTTCTTCCCCCCACTAGCATTGTTATAATTTCATGTGTTATTTCCTCCACCCTTCTTATATTTTTTGTGCTTCTTTCCTTTGGGATGTTGGTTACCCTTTGGGTTGGATTTATGCATTGAGTCAACATTAGAGGATTGAAGAGGAGCAGAGGTAGAGGTGGTAGCCTATTGGGCTGCAAGTGGATGAAGATACATTTGTCTCATTTGATTAATGATGGCATTGTCAATGGAACCGACCATGCCATCAACATGTGGTCCTAACTCGGGATTTGTCGGTTTGGTATCCGGACTCAACACATTAGGAAAAATTTTAGACAAGACCCTAGACTGGGAGTATAATAAGTCCAATTGTTGGGCCCTGATTATGGCCTCTTCCTTAGTCATGACCCCTGAAAGGGTAACATCCTTTGAAATATAAGGACACAGAGACATTAAAAACCACTCCAACAATAATTCTTATAGAATCAGAGCTTTGATCATCTTTTGTCACCTTCACCATTTCTACATATGATAAAAAAATGTGAGTGGCATCATCTTTCCAAAACATGGAAAAGAGTTTGGTTTTAGAGTTGTACTGAACATGAAACTAGAAATGGTTCAACAAAGTCAAGGAAAGAGCATAAAACATTTGAAAAGAGACTTATTGAATCTCAATATGCCATTTCATTTCTATGCTAGTCAGGTTCCGTTAAAACAATCTCATCCTAATGGAGTCATCCATCAGGGAGATGGAAGAACACCATAGATGAAAATTCATCACATGGTTTCCTAGATCCTCACCAGCCTTACCTTCGAATTTCAAAATATCTGAAGGAAAATCGGTGGGAATTGGGGGCCAATTCACATTATCCAGCATAGGTTCATTCGTGAGTTTCATCAAATCAGGTAGATTCAACCTTGCAATAAAATGGAGATGGGACGAGTTCCAAATTCTAGGGTTCTAAACCATCGTCTAGTTGGTACTCATGAAAGATTTTCCTTGGAAATAATTGCCACTAGGCACACAATGGTTGTAGGTTTGTTGTCCAATTTGTTGGTAGGAAGTAGATGGTGCTTGAACACAAGGAGGAATACCTATATACATTGGGTTTAGGAAAAAAGGAAATGGATTGCTCCCTAAAGGAATTGTGGTAGACGAAAAGGTGTCACATTCCTTGTTTCCATGAACTGGGAAAGGATTGCTCCACATTGGCATCCCCATTGAAGGAAATACCCTTCCCATTGGGATACCAAATCCTTGTGAAGGTTGGTTCCCATTGGGAAACTTGGATGATGGCAAGGCTCCACTTTTGAGTGTCAGCGTAGATGTGGGGATATTCCCCCATCCCCATGTAAAAGTAGGAAAATGGGTGGAAGAACTCTTTTTGGACATATTAAGACTAGGGAAAATCTGAGGCAAACTAGTTGGCACATGAAACATCCTGATAGTCAACATTCTAAAAGAGAATTCACCTCCACCATATGAGGTAGAGGGTTGCAGTCCCATCCCATTGTTGGGAATAATCGAAGAATTTATAACTACTCCACTTCAATGAGACACGTGGGACAATACTTAGTGTTGAATAGATGGTAGGAGTAAGGCCTTCACTAGTGATTGTCAAAGTGGGGGTGTGAATTCCCCCCGACACAAATAAACTCATATTGTTGTCTATTTTTGGCCAATAAATACTTGGATTATCATGGACCTGAGCATGCAAAGGTGAAGAACTGAGAATCTCAGAAAGAAGAGGGTTAAATTTCACAGAAGCTAAATTAGTGAGATCCTCAATATCGAACAGACTGATATTGTTATATGGTAAAGGATTACCCTCGAGAATTTGAACACGACCATCCAAATTACTCAAAAATCCTTGAGCTTCAAGTGCTTCATCGATCAAACCTTCCCTCACAATATTTTCCACATATGGTTGAGTCTGACAAACCAATTCAAAGAACTAGAGTTATCAATGCTACACCTTCTTGGAGGTGACTCAACTCTTTCAGATGAAATACAACGAGTCCTTCTTGAACGGAGAAGAGATTGTTCAAGCAACTTGAATCAACGATCCAAAATTGACAGGACAAACACAACCTAAGGTCAAATACACAAAGAAGCATGCACCATAAAATACCTAGAATAAATCAACAAACAAAAACTACATTCCCTAAACTTAGCCTAGGTGTATTAGGTCTTGGGTCTAAAGTAGTGAAAATGTGATCAAATGACCTTCCTAAGATCGATATGGGTTGATTAAGTCCCAATATCGATCAATGAATGAGTGAGAGTGATGCAAACCCCCACCTTCTCCTGGGGCTCGTGCGAGATCCCGATCTAGGATCGTTCAAATTAGGGAGCTGAATTAGCTCTCAGGTCCTCTTTGAACCCTCGAAACAATATACCACATGCATTTTCCCTCTTTCCTTCAATTAAAATTAGGTTTACGAGGGTCTTGTCACTTCAGGGAAGGAATCCTCGTGACCTTGGGCCAAAACCGTGGGCTAATATTTTAACTTTCAGGAACTCCGACGCTTCGTAGCTTTGGGATTCAAGAATTATAACACCAACACAATAGGATTCTACCAAATACCTAATTCATGAACAATTGAAAAACAGTGGAAATAAATGACTCAAAAAATGCACTGATATCAACGATTCTTAGAGGTTCCAAGACTCCGGGCTACAGGAGTTTTTCCCCTTCAAATGCACGATTCCTCTGAATATGGGAACTCTGAATTCATAGATCAGACAACTATCATTCTCTTTTGATGAACACTCTTTATTTACTCTACTTTTCGGGCTTTGTAACTTTTCATGATGCAACTCTAAAATTCCTCTAGAGTGTCAAACTGGAGGACTCACGAAGGGTCTCAACCAATCGTCCACGTGTTCTTGCAAACTGATGGTCGAGATGGGCTCCGACCTTCGAGAGTTCTCTACCTAGAAAAAAATACACCCTATTTCTTCTGGAGTTCCATTTTTCCAAACTATGAGATCTGTTGACACGTGGCTCTTTGCGCCAATGGCTAGGATCCACTTATGGCTTCGAAACTTCAGGGTTTTCTCCTCTTTTCAACAAAAGAACCCAAATTTGTCGAAGTGCCACACTCTTGAACTATGCTCTATCTGCTGACATGTGGCCCTGCCATCAACAATCATGATTTACTACGGGAGTTCAGAGCTTCGAGACTTTCTTCCCTTTATGAAATAACATCCCAGTTTTCTCGGACTGCCAGACTTCTGAATCACGCTTGATCTGTGGACAAGTTTACTCCTCTACCAATGGTCCATATTAACTTCATAACTCTCGAGACTTCGGGAGATTTGTCTCCTCCACAATGAACACACAAAAATTTCTGAATTCATGAAGTTTGAAGGGCTTAAAGGGTTAACGCTCGCACTACTTAATTGGATCCAACAATTGTTGATCCTCAGGCTCAGATCCGATGGATGGGATTTGTTCTCTTTCCTTACGTGCTCTTCCTCCTATCTGGACTTATATCTAATTGCCCATATTGAACCTCACAACCAATCCAACGATTGTTGTGTCTCCTCCTCTAGAGAAACTTCACTTCCCTTCTAATGAAGGTTTCCTCAATTTTTTTTCCAAGGTTTGACTTTTGATTTGTCCTCTGCAGGGATGAATCCTTGGCCTCTACTCACGCTGCATTTCCTGATCTTTGTTCAACACTTCAAATGAAGTGTGGGAGAACTCCTTGCACTTCTCCTTGTTAGCACAGGGGCAGACCCGAGGTTCAATGCTACAACAGTGCACTAACAAAACCCTAACTATCGGCCCTTTCGGAAACACTTGCGAAGCAGATGAAGTGTCACCCGAGGTAGAGGCAGGGGTGGTTGCAAGAATCAGGTGTCTGCAACCTTAGCTAGGACATAGATCTATGATTATAACACTTAGAAATCACTTAGCATAGATTATTCATCAATATTCAACCCTTATGATTCTTCGCAGATAGCACAGAGCATCGCAACATGTACTTATATCTAAGACAATTCAACACTTAGCCACAACTAGATAGATTAGATTCGGCATATCAAGCACTAAGCATCTTACATACCATATCTAACATTCATTCATATCTCAAAAGAACAAAGCATAAATAGATCTATATTAACACATCAAAGCACTTAGCAAAGGAAGAGACAAACACATCAGGTCGAGGCATAGAGAACAACACACAGATTTATCGTGGTTCACCGCCGCCCTAGGGATACTTCCACAAAGTCTTCTTCTTTATTAGCTTCAGTTAATCATGTTACAACACTGAGCCATCCAAATCCCTCTTCGCATAGGACAGAAGATCTGCGCAACTCGCTAGATCCTTCTTCCTTGTGCTAAAAGCACAGAGTATTCTACAATATCTTTCACTTAGCCTCTTACAGTATGCACAAAGCATTTACAATCATTACCGACACTTAGCACAACTTGCAACTCTTCAATCACATAGATCCCACTCTACTACTCTTCTCCCCCCCCCTTTTCACTTACTTCACCTATACATATATTTATACATACAACAGTGGGCCTAAGCGTGGGTAAACCCACGGGCTGACATCCCTTTCCCATTACATTATCCCCCAAAACCCAAAAAGGACCCAAAAAGGGGTCTAGCTTCCATGATTTTCGCTTCACGTTGCGCTCCATCTTTGACAAGCTGTCGAAGTCCCCAAAATGGTCAAATATGACCAAGTGCTCCTCAAAACTTGGTCAGGGCCAACACTCCTACAGTATGGAAGTTAGACTATTCTTAGCCTTCTACACTCCTTGCATAAGTGCTCGTTCTCCTAAGCTTAATCTTCTGGTGTTCCCACTTGGAAACCTTTTCACAGAAATCCTAAATGAGTTCTTGGACACTCCTTGTGCTAGCTCATCAGAGTCTTTAGTAACTCTGATGTGCACTCCTTGCACTATCTCTTATTAGCTTTGAAATATTTTTGGTTTGCCCAATTGGCACGCTCCTCACAAAACTTCTAAACGAGTTCTTGTGCACTCCTTGCACTGAACTTTTAGAGTTTTCTAACAACTCTAATGTGCACTCCTTACATAGCCGTGAGAGTCTAGAAAATTTAGAAAACTACAGACAAAGAATTCTATATATGCCTGCAAAGGGAACATGATATACTCACAACATTCCTAAACATGCATTCTTAGTAAACCTTCAAACACATTCATAAAACTCATAAAACATACACAAAGAAACTCATATGCAGGGAAATCTACTTTTGTATTAAATATGAATGGTCTTTACAATGTGTACAGGACTGGACTGCAACAGATTCTTAGTTCTTTCTCTCAATAACTACCAACTAATAAACTCTTTCTTCAACAACTGACTAACAACCCCTCTCGAACATACATTACATTCATTTATACATGAGGGGGCTTCTCGAGCCTTCCCTCCAGATTATTCTAGTGCTATCACATCTAATTAAATGCTTCCCTATGAATAAGCCACTATAGTAAATGTTCATTTACAATCTTCAGATCTGAGGCGATGCTCAGGATCTATACAACTACGGTCTATTAAAGGTGACTTACATTTGACCTTACACAATACAATGGGTTGGCCTTCCTCGAGCCTTTACAAAATTTAATTACATTAAATTTTAGATTTAAATTCAAAATGAGAAGGCCGACACCTCTCTTTCTTCTTGGGATCCGCTCTCTCCTAGTGCACTGTTGCGCTAGCTGCTGACACGCTGATGAGTTGGAGGGATGCTCCTGCATCATACTTCTATGCTGACAAAAATCATGGGCTCCTTCTCATGGCTCCTCTTCTGCTACTGTTGAGATCCTCCTGGGTCCCAAACTTCATTCTTGAGCTATCCCTCTACTCCTCTTCCTTTATTTGTAGGAGGTCCACCGACCATTCCTTGGTGATCTCTTCCAGGTCTTATTTTTTCAGCTTATAATAGGACTGAAGTTGTTCCTAGTGCTCATCAATGCGTGGAGTTAGGTATATAAAGTGGCGGTCCACGCTGAACTTTATCAGAGGTCGGAATCTCTATAAAGTGTTTGGGGTTATGCGAGGTTCACTCCTTGGCTTCTTTCAATTGGTTATAGTACGTGTGGAAAATGACATTCGATTTCCATTGCTTGCTCATGTTGTTCGAGTACCATAATGTACTGAACTTCGCGGCTAGTGGCTGAAAGGGGTCAAGGTCTGGGAAGGTTTCACCTTCCGGTAGCTCCCATGCAACAAAAGCGATCAGTATCAGGAGACAGCTAAAATGGAATTCATGCCCCTGATCCTGGGCTTCTCTGCAGTAAATCTCCAGTTGATTCAACAGGTACTTCGCCCAGTTCATCTGTAGTCCCTCTGCGCACTTTCCTGCGAGGTCAACTACAAAGCCAAATACTAGTGTTGGTTGATTCTTACATACCAACTTCCCTGCGATCAGTTGGCATGCAAGGTGCACTGCGCCACTTTCAATAGAAGCTACCTTGTATCCTCTCGCGCCTTTCTCAACATTGCCATAGGCTTATTTGATCTTCTACACAAGAGCGCGGTCTGTGGTCTTTCCAGGATAGCACTCATGGGGATCAGGTCCCTGGATGCTAAGCCCAGTGATCCTATTGATCAGTGTTGGATCAACAGTTATGCAATGATCTAACCATAGGTATCCTCTGTGTTAACTTGCTAGCAACAATTTTACACAAGCATTCACCTCCTGGTGTCTGCCGAAGTGCGGTATTTTCATAATGTTGAGAAAAGTAGACTGCACGAGGTTCATCATCCATTGCTGAGGGATGAGCTTTGAATTCTTTCCCTTAGTTCTCGTCAAGTACTTATACGGGGCGAGCATGCTATAAACTTTACGGTCCCCTAGGTTGAAGTCGCAAAACTTCAATGTTGTAACCTTGTCTTGATTTGCGTGGTAGGTGCGTACTCCTTTTGGTAGATATGCAGTGACTAGGGTGTCTTTAAAGTCTCTAGGGACATTGTCCTTGTTAATATCACCGCTCAAAGGGGGTATGTAAGCTGGTAGGATGGATGGCACTAAATTCACGTTGGCTATGTTTTCCTTATGCTTAGTTCTTCTCTCTGCATCGGCTCGAGATGTTCCTGCTCGAGAAGTTGATGGGGAGGCTTGTACTCCTCTCTTCGATGATGCTTGGACTCCGATGTAAATTCTTCTTTCTGACATGACTCTCTCAGTCATTAAATCGAGAAGGACCTCTGTGACGGATTCCTCAAGTGCGGTGAGCTCGTCGGACATATGCACTCGGGAAAGATAATTGGGGTCACGATGATCTCAAAATAATGTACTAGGATGAACAATCTACTTGCAATGATCATTGTAGACAATCACTAGTTCTGCGGGCTTTGACTTTTCAGTTGGAAAAAGTGTTCTTCAGGAACGACGCAATGAGCTAAATAGGAAATTCGTCAACGGTCTGCTTGCAACGGGTATGAAGCTTCCATGAATGTTGATCCATCCATTATGGCATGGTCCAATGGTCTGGTGGTGATCCTTTAATTATTTTCTGTCCATTCGGGGCATAATTCGAACGGGTATATCGGTCCAACGACTATATTTCTTCACCACAGTGAAGTGTCATATGTCGTTGTTCTGATATCCCGATGAAGCTCAATTCCTGTGATTTTTCCTTCTGCGACGTTTCCTCTGGAATCTTTTGTAACTTTTTGATCTTAGCTCTCTTCTTACTTATATTCCTAGCCTTCTTCACAGTGAGCTTCGTCTCGGTCATCCTTTTTCCATTCTGATTCTTATCTTCTCTCGACATAGTCACTTCGCGATGCTGAGATTCTTTCTTTAGATCCAAGGGTAATACTCCATCATATGGATTAGGTATTCCGGTCTTCTGTGATTCCTCTAATTCTCTTATAGCTTTGACATCCAAGTCCCTGGTGTTCAATATCTTAGATCTGTTCTCTTGTTCTTCCATCAAGTAGGCAATCCTTATAGTCATAAATTCCATGAGTTCTTGCTTCTTTTGTTATAGGGCTTGCTTTATTCTTTTCTCTAGATCTGGTCTTTTTCAATCCAGATCTTGCCTAAAAAAGATGGAAATGGGGCATGGTCCTAAATAAATTTAATAATTCAAATTCTTCCTTTGTCAAAGCTCCATGGGTACTCATAGCTATCTGGGTAATCCTACCACATAGGGTTACCATTTTTCCTTTAAACAACCCTATTTTTCCTAGTTAAGGAACCATATCAGGCCTCCCTAGGATTTCCCAAGTACTTTCTGTCATAATGTTCATCTGTGTTCCCTCATCCAGAGCACAGTCAATGTTGAAGTCTCCTATTCTTACTTCAATTTTCTCCTTTTCTTTGAAGATCTCTGACAAACTAGCATCTTTATGTTCATCCATGGTTTCTTTCATTTTCAGTAACATAATCTCTGATTATTTTTGGGGTTCTTCTATAATCTTAGTCTCTTGATCTCCTTCAGAGTTTGCTTGCTCCATATTCATCCTTTCAAGTCTAGCAATCATTCTAGGGAAATCCAGTACTTCATGGTCCATAGCCTTACAATAGAGGCAACTAGGGTTTCTCCTAGGGCATTGCTTAGAAAGATGTCTTGGTCTTCTGCAACTGTAACAAAAATTTAATCCTCTCTTTCTCTTCAATGATCCCCAACTTTTCTTGTACTGCTTGCTAGGGTCTTAATGGCTAGCTTGCAATTTTTTTTTTCTAGGATCCTGCATCCACTGGTTAGTCCAAAAATTCTTTCTATGCATAGGTATAACATATCTTTCATTATTCTTATCAGATCTATTCATATCAAGCGTTCTTTCATCTAACAATGCCCTAGTTTTCAATCTAGGACACAATCTATCAAGCATACCTAAATCCATACTTTAGAAACAAAAAATTTCACTTCTTTTACTTCTACAGGGCACAAAGCTTCTTCTGCTCAGTTCCCAACAATCACAGTTTCAGGTCCCGACAACGGAACCATTTCTTGGCATAGGGGAAGACCCAGGGTTCAACGCTACAACAACACATCAACAAAACCCTAACTACCGACCCTTTCGGTAACACCTGCGAAGCAGATGAAGTCTCACCCGAGGTAGAGGCTGGGGTGGTTGCAAGACTCAAGTGTCTGAAACCTTAGCTGGGACACATATATGTGATTATAACACTTAGCAATCACTTAGCATAGATTATTCATCAATATTCAACCTTTATGATACTTCGCAGATAGCACAGAGCATCGCAGTATGTAATTAGATCTAAGACAATTAAGCACTTAGCCACAACAAGATAGATTAGATTCTGCAGATCAAGCACTAAGCATCTTACATACCAGATATAACGTTCATTCATATCTCAGAAGCACAAAGCATAAATATATCTATCTAAACACATCAAAGCACTTAGCAAAGGAAGATACAAACACATCAGGTCGAGACACAGAGCACAACACACATATTTACCATGGTTCACCCCCACCCTGGGGCCGTGTCCACAAAGTATTCTTCTTTATTAGCTTCAGTTAATTAGGTTACTGTTGGAAGATTGATTGTTGTCATTGATGTCAACCCTAGTCATGGGTTTTGGACCGCAAGATTGATAAAGGTATTTGGACATGAAGGAAAATGCACATGCATATACAACACCCATGAATGGATAGTATACATCATGCTGTTTCCGATGGTATGTGGCACATCACATAAATCCTCATGGTTGAGGAGAAATGAATTTTTGAAGATGACAAAGTGAATTGAAAAAGGAAGTACATGTAGGCCCTGAAAATAATTACAAAATAAGAAAGTGTCAGGTCGGCCCTAATGTTAAAAGGAAGTGACATAAATGGTAT
>ML875864.1:5165-18513 GCA_009831015.1 Picea engelmannii
TATTTACATCAAACAATATTGGGTCCATTACCCAAACCTTTATGCTACGAGGCTTTCTTCAAGGGTTGACATCAATGACAACCAACCTTAATCAATAATAATGTAAACATATTTTTCACCAAATATAATTTAGACATATGTAACAATAAAAAAAATAATAGAAAAAACAAATAACACATATTAGCATATATACTTTAATTAAATATTAAATAAACAATAAACAATAATAACATACCCAACTAGAGTTAAACGTATTTAAGATTTTCCCTCACAAAATTCCAAAACTTCCAAAATAGTTACTCTCGACATTAAGCATACACGATTTAAACAATTTTTAAAATCTTAAATTTTTTTAAGAGAAAAATTGTGTTCTTTGTCAGAAATTTTTGTGTTCAGAGTTAGATAATAATATGAAAATAAATATAGAACTATGTATGAAGAAAGTTCACAAATATCCATATTAAGTCATTCTTCCAATGAAATACTTATCTCCTTGTGGATAAAGTCCCAAATCCTCAAGGTGAAATTCTCATCCCACGTGATCTTATTTACTCAATAGTAAAATACTAATTTCCTCAGCAGTAAAATACTTCTCTCCTCTTCTGCAGTGGTCATATAATCAAATTCCACAATGCTCTTTCAAATTAAAGGACTCATAAATCTCCATATTAAGCCATTTTTCCAAGAAATTACTTATATCTATGAAAGTTCATAAATCTCCATTTTAAAAACCATTCTTCCAAGAAATTACTTATATCTATGAAAGTTCATAAATCTCTATTTTAAAAACCATTCTTCTAGAAAACACAAATACTTATCTCCTCTTTCTGTGGTGAAATAGATGTTCTCATATAATCTTTCATGTACATGAAGAAAACACAAATCTGCACATATATTAAGTCATTCTTAAAAAACCATTTAAATATTTCATCTTTGGGATGTATTCATATTACATATAATCAAATTCTCTTTGAAATTATATGTGAGCTAGCTTAGATATACAATATACATAGCTTATTTGTAAATCTACTTGAATGTTGGTTTTTGTGGTTCACAACCAATTTAGTGAAGAGTTTGAAAATACCCTAGAAAGAAGGAATTCACTTCGTTGTATGTAGAAAACACAAATGTCCATACTACACCATTCTTGGACAAGAAGACAATGAATGCAATCGAAAAAAATTCAGAAACTTCCCCTTTTCTGATGTGGGATAGAGTCCGTTCTCAAATAATCAAATGTTCAAGCTCAAAATTAGGTCTTCATCATGATATAAACTTAAATAAGTTTGAATGTACCATTTAAAACAATGATAAGCTTATATAGGGGTTCTATATATTTCAAAATAATTGATCAAAGCATTGAATAAGAAAGTCTAAACTAAAAATTTGAGAAAACAAAAATTTGATAAAAGTAAAAAATATAAGCTTATTCAACATAAGCTTGAACACTTTTATATAAAATCTCAACATAAAAGCAAATTAAAACTCACTAATGTGAAATGAACATACATTTATGAATCATCATGAATGTACACATCATTCCCAGGTATGGATGCTTCCTCCTCAATCCCAATCTCCCTCCCAAACACACTCTCAGGTACTCTTTTCTCTACATTACCATATATAACACATTTCAAATTTGAAAATTTGAAAATTAAATTTAAATGATTTTAATATATTAAATTGTAGTTTTAAATTTTGAAACATGTAATGCTTGTGATGTGCCAACCTATGATTCAATAATTTAAATGTTGTTTAAGACATTCTTCTTTTAAATTAATAATTTAAATGACAATTTGCAATTTTAAAATATAACTAAATTTGTTTTCAACATGCAATGACACCTGTGAACTCCCACCCTCTTCAAAATATCCCAATGAGAATTGAGACAAGCCTGCCCAAGTAGTAGGAGATGTAATAGGGATCTGTGAATAACAAAACTAATAACTAAATCTAGGATTCAATGTGTTCACATTTATACAAAATTATAAATGTTGTTGATCTTATTCAAAAGATTGGAGATTGGACAACTAAAGTGCTCATCTGTGGATATTAGAAAACACATGCCTGATTCAACCCATCCAAATTTAAACTTGTAGAATCAAGTCCCCTATTTACTGGAGATTCATTTAACATATCTCCAAACTACAATTAATGAAAATAACAACTCAATTATTTCTATAGGTACAATGATATGTATCTAGATATAGAATTATAAGTAAACTATCCTAAAATGCGTAAACAATTTACTAACTAGAACACATACCAATTTGCTGTTCGGATCATTATTATAAATGATCTCCTTCCATTCATCATGAAAATTTTTTGCATACTCCTTAAGATATTCCATTGACATGGTATCTAACTCCGCATCTATTTTATAAACAAAATGGCCTGAGAATTGGCTTCCGTTCGCTGATGATTCAAACCAACATCAACACCATAAAAAATTGATTCCAATTTTTTCCTGATTGCATTCTTAGCCTCTTTTCAAACCTCTGATGAAGCTCACAACTTTGAATGTGAAACAAATACCCATGTTGGGTGAGATACTAAAGGTCGTGAAGGCCTCTGCAATGTCGCATTTTCATATGCTCATTTTTGATCATATGTCTGTCTTTTACCAATCCCATAATAATCAAATGATAGACTATTATAATCAGGGTGCATGTCCATGAAAAAATATGCATAAAAGTGTCTAGCAAAATAATGTGGAACCTCATCATTCCATGAAAATTTCCCATATGTTGTCAAAAATCTGTTATACAGATGTCCTGCTATGTCGGGGTGCTTAAAATATTGCACCTTCAACATCTTTCGTTTTGACCCATCTTTAAAATTGAACATCAAAATTGCATTTTCTTTTGAAACTTAATTTTTTACTGCGTCCCATTTATCAGGGTCCATCACCTCCAACTTTCTCTGCCTCATCAAATCGATAAAACTATCAGTGGTTGGCCCCATATTTTGATATCATAAAGTTTTACAATGAATGCAAAACAATCTGCAAGCTTTGTTTACTCTCTTGAGGGAGATCCAAGAACCTCAAATGATGCAGGAGCATCGCCCACGTCAAGTGAGCCAGCACGAAAGCAGAAGACAGCTGGAAGAGCCAACAAATTTCTTTTTGAACTTCACTTTGGAATTGTTGCACGAGTCTTTAATGAATCCATTTAAAGAAGAGGCGCGCTTGTATATTGTAATGGACTTTGAGCGGATAGCTCACGTCCTTAGGTAGATGAGGCATTTAATAGACTTAATGTAAATTAGGTAGAACATTTAATTCTAGATTTGATAGCTTAGAATTCGAGAGGGAGAACGGAATATAGACACCCTCCTTTGTACATTGTAAAATAACTTTCAGAATTATCAAACAGGAGCAAGAAGAGAAGAGAAACAAAGAAGTGTATGAAGAACCTCCATGTACATATATTGGATTAATAGAAAAACTTTGATTCAATTTCATGGTTGTGTTGTTCTCTGTGTGTTGTTGATATTATGCTCATGAAGGGTTGCTTCTTGTCATACATTTGCTTTTATATGCTGTGTATGTGATTTCATGGTTGAATTGAAGTCTGAGGGAAGAGGGAATGAGTTTCAATTGTTTCTCTAACTGAACCAGAGAATTCCTGCAAGGAGTGCAGTTGAATTTGTCCGCAAGGAGTGCGTGGCTGCAGGGTTCAATTAGAAAAAGCTATTGTCCTCATTCATCTCAGAAAGTGCAGATTTGGCATTGGAGCCGTGCAAGGCGTGCGCAGGCTAAACGAAACTCAGAGTTGCGATTCTAAGTAAAAGGAATTGAGACTGCTGCTGCAGGGGCGCGCAGAGTCCAAGCTTCGACACCTGGACGTTGTCGAAGATTTTCCGCAAGGAGTGCGTGCAAATAATTATTTCGAAGGAACCAGGAGCCAGAAGGAATTTTAGAAGGGATAGGTCTTCGAATCCATCGAGGAACGGTATAGACAAGTCATGCTTGGAAGGCTTGCAGGTAAGTTGCAGGTTTGTGCACATGGGGGGAAAACGTTCGAAGCTCAGGAGGAAATAGAGCCATCCATCTGGAGTCTCAGGGATCGTTAGATCACACTTGACGTCGCATATCGGCATATCGCGAGTTGGAGCACCAAGTTGGTGTAGCGGGAGTGGCGATATTACGAGGAACGATACTTTGAAAGGCTCTGAACCATCGATTTTGTGGGACGCGTGTCAGGAAATCCTGAGGAGCGGGGATCGAAAAATCGGGGTTCTCAACGATAGAGAACGCTTGTAGGTTGGATTCACGATCCGCGATATCCCGACGGTGATGTGGCAGTGTGGGACCACAGGGGCTGGTGGAGCACAGGTGGCATCGTATCGGGGATTGGGAAAAGGAAAGTCCCGAGTCCATCGACATTAGGACTCGCGATCCCGCGAGTTCCGAAATTCCGATAGAAGGATAGAAGGTGGAAAATTCAAGTCCACACGTGTCTCGGAAAGTCGACACATCGGGATTCGGAGATTGGAGTTTCAATTTGTTGACATCGTGAGTAGCGATTCTCCGATAGAGAGAACTCCGATAGAAAGGGGAAGAAAGTCAGCGATTGACCCACGTCGGGATTCGGGGAATCGCAAGGCAAAAGGGGTGTGACTACATAATTCGTGAAATCGTGAATTCCGATATCCCGATCAAATAAGGGAGATCAGTAAGGAGTTGTTGTGGGTAAGAGTTTCCAAGTGGGAATTAGAGGAGCATTGACGCTCTTCAGGCCGAGGTCAGATGAGGTCCTGGTGAAAGCGGATGCGCGAGAGAGGCGGTCGGTGTCATCAAATCATTTTCCAACCTACTTTTAACACCTGAGCATCGATCAAGGGTCATTGCTTCAGTAATCCCTTTCTAGGGAAGCTCATCACCAACATCCGAAGGATAGGTGGACGTAGGCGTGTAATATTCCGTTTCTTGATAACACCACCTCCGAAATCCACCTTCACCTTCTTCACCAACATTAAAATTTTTGTGACACCCACTCTCTCTTTCATTGTCTTCCCTCGCTCTAAACTCATTGTCTACACACACATTTGAAATCAATTACAACATTTAACTTGACATAAATTTAAATACACAAAAATACAACAAAAATAAACAAAATCAAAGAAAATTACAAAAAATATTTTTTTGTTATGATATATTTCCTACATTATCAAGTGTAGGAGTATCAATGCACAACCTATCTAAGAAGGTTGCATCCCTAGCACTTTCTTAAGCACATTCTCAAGTTGATCTATTCACATACTCGTTTGATAATATCCTTTGACGAGATTTTCATTTGTCACTCAGAGTCTCAGTCGAAGAAGGGGTTCTTCTTCTTCCTTCTTGGGATAGCCTAGAGAGTTTGCGAGGAAAGTCTGAGACTCATGTCTCGACATTTCTCTTCAATATCTATCCTTTAGAAATTCATGAAAAGTTAAGCACAAGACAAGTACGAGTTAATATCTCAACATTGACCAACAAAAATTATGAAAAAAGAAAAAAAAAAGACAAAAATAATAGAAATATTCTTTATGTTAGACACAATTATAATAAAGTCATGCATAACTCCACTACCCATGCCCATTTCAAATATATTTTGGTTTCTTACTATTAGCACAAATTATCCACCAAAAATGGAAACAATATTTAGACAAGCACATATTAGGACATAAAGTTCATGAAATGCTCCAAAAGTACAAGTGGAAAGGCAACGTCACAACATGATAAGCACTTACTATGATAGAAACAGATAATATATGAAGAATACATGGGTCAAAGTCTGGTAACAAAGTAGCGATTTTCTATATGGGAAATTAGATTTCATGCATCCAACGAGTATGGAGCACAATCCATGAAAATCAACGATTAACTTTACGCCATGTTAGGTTGGATGGAAGAAATCTGCCATCTAATTAAATTTTAAATTGATGACATCATTACTTTATGATATAGTGCCAAATTACTGGGTTTGTATCCAATCAAACATTTGCTAGCTAAGATTTAGCATAAAGCCGTGGTCGGGGCGAGATAGAAGAAGGAGTTGAAAATTTTACTCACGTCCATTCAAAATAATTTCCATATTGTGGTGGAAAGGAGGAATTTGTTGCCATGTTTCATCCCAAAATAAAGCATCGGTTCCATCCTTGACTTCCCAAAAACAATGAGTGTGGATAATATCTTTCTTTTTCCAGACACTATTCAATATTAATGAGCTTGAAATATTTCTTGAAAGTATGATCAGGTCTTGAGGCTCTATGAGAGGGTAGTACTTCTTGCACCAAAGGAGGGCCCATAGAATATTATTTGATGTCAGTCAATGTCGCTATGTTTTAGATCCACAGAATGAGCTAGGGACACCAGGATCTTTGAGAATGAGTCCTCGTTTGAGATTAGGGAGATTGAGCTTGTCTAAGTGACTAAATCCCATTTCTTTTCTTTGCAAGTTCCACCCCACAGAAAGGATCTTTGGAGGTTTCAGACAACTTTTAGGATCACTTTGGGAGAAACCATGGATGAAAACAAGTAAAGAGGCATGGATTGAAGGATATACTTGAGAATGACCAGTTGTCATGATGCATTGAGCATTCTGAAGGACATGGGAGAAGCCAAAGGCACAGAGGGTATGATGAATGTCTTGCCAACTCAACTTGTCGATGGATTTAGACATATCCAATTATAAGAGCATACCGAGAGTTTTGAAATTTTTTAGAGAGTGGATGACCATGTGAAAGGATAACCCAATCCAAGATTTTACTCCCCTCTACATAGCTCCAGTTTGTTTTAGAGAAATCAAAGCATTTCCTCCCCTCCTCTTGTTTTTCTCTTTCATTAATTTGAGATTGTATTTGCTTATCTTCCTTATCAGTTGTTCTATGCGGCCTTCACATATGATGGTTTGTTGGACCTATTCCATCTGGGAGGCAATCTCTTTTTTTCCCTGGAAAATATTGCCAAATTCCTCTTTGTTCCATATTCTTAGTTTTTGTTTGATATGCTTCACTTTCTGGTGAAATATGTACATAGGTGTTCATGAATAAAGGTTGCATTCTTCCCACTAGGATTTGATGTTTTTCTAGAAATTTGGATGGTTAAAACACAAACTTTCAAAGAGGAATGATGGGATGAGAGGGTTTCCATGAAGGTATAAATTTAGCATGATTGGCTAGTGGTATAAGTCCTCATAGGGAAGGATGAAGGCTGAATGATGGAAACCGACTAGAAAAAAATATTATGAGGCTAGAAAGCGATCAAGTTTTGAAGCCACCTAGTTTTGTCCTCTTCTACAATTGTTCTAGGTGTGAATGTCATTGATGGTTGAGGGATTGGATGGTATCAAGAAAGGATTGGGAGTCATGGTCGAGCCTTCTTATGTCTCCTTTATTTTTGTTCAAAGAGGTAATTATGTTGAAGTATCCACCAATAATCCAATGATCATTATTGATGATGGGGTTGCAGGTGTTGAATGAAGTCAAGAAAATGAAGCTTGTCAGGGATAGAGTCGGGGCCATAAAAATTAGTGAGAAATCAAGTTTGATAGAACCATACAAGCTGGAAGGGAGCTGTGAGGAAGCACTTGGTGGTAAAGAAGTTGGACAAAGTTATTTAGCAGGGTTCTAGATAAGGGCAAGGCCTCTTGCTACTTTGTGTGCATATAAGGCCATAGCCTGGGTTCCCTACTAGATGAAAGAGGAAAGGGTTTGAAGAAGGAATTGGAGGCATTTATTTTCTTGTATCATTGGGAATAGAGGGCATACCTTTTATTTTTGGTGTTGGGTTTCTAAGAATTTTATTATGAACCAGCTAGTCCTTCAGAAGCTGAGCCTATTGCTCAGCGATTGAATTCAAGTCTTGTTGCTAGTATGAAGAAGAAATGGACTTTAGGTTGAGATCCCCAAAGTCCATTTCCTTGCCATCATATGAGTCAGGGTATTCCGGTGTGTCCTCCTACATGTCTTCTTCTCCTTCATGATTGATTGCGGATTAGCTTAGCTTATTACCATTGATTGTGGATTAGCTTAGCTTATTACCATTGATTGCCATTACTTGAATATGGAAATTAGTACAACACTAACTATGAGTACAACTTACTGATATGAGTAATGTATCTGATTATGAACTACTAATTACACTGGTTTGAATCTCTCATTGTGTAGTAGCCAGTGATATTGCTTCCCATTAATTCGATAACATTCCATAATGTGAATCTCATCCTGGTACCAGAAAAATGATCACTATAAGGAAGTAGGTCCATTGAATAGGGACACTAATAACCTCTGCCCTATTTGTCCAGTTACAGTTAAAGGTTGTTGTATGAGCTATAACATAGGGTCATGAAGGAAACGACATGACTGTTAACTACAAAGGGCAGTATATAATAAGAACTAAAGGCAATAGCTTAACCTGTAATACAAGGGGAATAGAGCCATTCCATTACTGTGATATCAGTAATACAAGAACAACTTAGCTTAAGGTTCAACAAGGTGATATCATGCTACCTATTTACCATAATCAATACGTATTGTGATATTAATCTTATCTCTTATTAACTACATGGGATGTCACTAGAAAGCAATGACACTAAGTATCAACATCTGTATTACACTTGTATGTGATTCCAATGCTTGTGTGAATACAAAGAGTAATATATCACCATCTTCAACTAGTATCTTATCCAAAGGGTAATAGATCATTATCTTCAACTAGATGCTTGTGTAAATACAAAGGGTAATAGATCATTAACAAGGGTCTTTCAAAGGGTATAATATTATCCAATACATATGGGTTTTACTTAATTTGATTAAGAGAGAGCTAAAGCAATGGAATCAACTTCATATCTTACCCGTATGAGCTATGTGAATATTACAATATAGTTAAGAGTGTAGAGTCTGAGTCTAAGGTATATGCCACTAATCACAAGAGTCGTTGAAAAGGTATTTGACTTTTTAAATGGAGATGCAAGTTTAAATTTCATTTTTTACTTTCTTGAATGAAGATGCAAGTTCAAATTTCATTTTTTACTTTCTTGAATGAAGATGCAAGTTCAAATTGCATTTCTGCTATGAGATTTTTGTTGTGTTCTTATCAATTTTTTTGGGTATCGTTAATTCTGTTCTATTTCAAAGTCTTCATACTTTTAAGCCCTTCTTTGTTGAAAATGGAAGCTATATTGACTTTTGGAGGAATCATAATTGGTATCTTAGTCCATGGCATTGGAGTTAGACATTTGGATTAAATTTTTTTATTTCTCATCATTCTGTAAATGAGACATTGACATGAAATGTTCACTGCTTATGTCTTTTTGTTACAGTGCAAAGTACTGTAACATATTTTAGTTGTGGGAATAATTGAAATGGACATTTTCCATGTGTTTCAAAGTTTATTTCTATCTGTTGTATGTGATATTTTGTAGATTTTAAAACTGTTCTTTCTTCTAGCTTTGTAAATGAGGCTTTGAAATGAAATATTGATGCCTTTTATCGGTTTCTCTATCAATGCAAAGTGACTATTACATATTTTGGTGTATCTATTCTGGAGGTTGAGAGAATGACTACAATGAATATACTGCCTATGTTTCAAAGTTTGTTTCTATTTGTTGAGTGCTATATTAATGCAGATTCTTCATAACATATTACAATGTAATATGTCATAACATATTACATTGTAATATGTTATAACATATGCACAAATATTAAAATTTAAAACATATATTATCCGAATTATAACATATGCATAGATATTAAAACATATGTACATATATTATACATATGCACAAATATTAAAATTGAAAACAACTGTAAATTTGTATAAAACAAACTGTAAACTGTAAAATGTATTTAAAACTGTTCTTTCTTCTAGCATTGTAAATGAGACTTTGGCATGAAATATTGACGTCTTTTATCAATTTTGCTATCAATGCAAAGTGACTGTTACATATTTCAGTGTATCTATTCTGGAGGTTGAGGGAATGACTTCAGTGAATATACTGCCTATGTTTCAAAGTTTGTTTCTATTTATTGAGTGCTATATTAATGCAGATTCTTCATAACATATTACAATGTAATATGTCATAACATATTACAATGTAATATGTTATAACATATGCACAAATATTAAAATTGAAAACATATATTATCCGAATTTTAACATATGCATAGATATTAAAACATATGCACAGATATTAAAATTGAAAACATATGCACAGATATTAAAATTGAAAACAAACAGTAAATTTATATAAAACAAACTGTGAAATGTATTTAAGCTGTAATGTATTTAAAATTTATTTAATGCAGATTTTTCATAACATATTACAATGTAATATGTCATAACATATTACAATATTATAACATATACACATATATTAAAATTGAAAACAGATATTACTTGAATTATAACATATGCATAGATATTAAAACATATGTACAGATATTATACATTTGCATAGATATTAAAATTGAAAACATATGCACAGACATTAAAATTGAATCAAACTGTAAATTTTTATAAAACAAACTGTAAACTGTAAAATGTATTTAAATTGTAATTTGAACTGTAATGTATTTAAAATGTAAACTGTAAAATGGAAACTCTGTAATTTGTATATGGCGTGCCCATGGCTTGGCCACAGGGCTGGCCCCATGCGACCAAGTCACAGCTCGTGGACTGTGACTTGGCTGCGGGGGGCCAACCCTATGGCCAAGCTGTTGGGGTGCCCATGCCTTGGCCACAGGGCTGGCCCCACACGACCAAGTCACATCCCGTGGACTGTGACTTGGCCATGGGGGGCCAGCCCTATGGCCAAGCCATGGGGTTGCCCATGACTTGGCCATAGGATGCCCCCCCGTGGCCAAGTCACAATCAAAAGAAACTTAAATTTAATTTAAAGAAATTTAATTAAATTTAATTACTTTAATTTAATTGACAAAAATTAAATTAAAATAAACTTAATTTAATTAAACTTAAATTAAAAGAAACTTACCTGCAGCTCCAAGACTTGCTCTCTGCAGCTCCGACTGCCCGAATTCCCATCATCTCGCTCGCAACCAACACAACCGCGCCAAACATGACCGCACCAACACACTCAGTCACTCACACTAAGAATCACTCACCACTCACACTCAATCACTCACAACCACACCACTCACACTAACAGTCACTCGCCACTCACACTGACAACCACTCACCACTCACACAACTGCACCAACACACCCAGTCACTCACAATCACACCAACACACAGTCAGTCACTCACACTAACAATCACTTGCCAAGAACTCATAAAAACCATAACAATAACGATTTGTGGTAAATATATAAATATCTTTTCGACCGAAAGAGTGATTCGGTTGAAAGAATATTTCGGCCGAAACATTCTTTCGTCCAAAATATCTTTCGACTGAAAAGATGTTACCGGATGAAAAAAATCCGCTCGGCTAAAATTGTACACCAAAATCGAGGGTGTCGTCACGATACCGTTCGATTTGACGTTCAAAGGTTCGGCCAAAAAAATAGAACTTTGGACCGAAAAAAATATTAGTTCGACCGAAAAAATGTCTTTCAGAATTTTGGAGATCCAATTGTCACGAAAGTGTTACCCACCTTCATGAATTTACCCAACACCTTAAATACATTCAATCGCCCATATATCTGAGATAGTGACACCAATGTTTACGTGGTTAAAAACCCTAAAAGGGGAAAAACAATCCGTGACACTAAAGGCATTCTATCAATGAAAAAGTAATTTAAATAAACACTCCTCAAATAGATAATCAACACATGATACTTTGTGATATTTAAATAGATACTATGGACCAATTAGATGTTAATCCACAAATCAATTATTTTTAATATTGAGGATATGTTGAACTTCCATATCACTCATGTGTAAGACATGATTTTTACCATTAGATTAGTAAATTTAAAAAACATACTAAAGAAACACACTAAAAGCAAATTAGACTGAGTTGAACTAAAAATAATTCCTAATGTTGAAAAATCATAACATCCCCCTTTAATTTTTTTTTTGGATAGGATTAAATGAATTACGAGAGAGACAAAAGGATAAAGGACGAAGCATTAGATCCTATCCCCCCTTCATGACAACTTCCTAATCTTATAATGTAGATTGAAGATTTAATAACTTGACTTTTTTCTGGGGCTCTGTGAAAATGTCAACAACTTTATCATCTATTCGATAAAATTTAACATGAAGAAGATTCTAAATGAAGTGCATGCATATATCATTGTGTTAATTATTGAGATCCTAAACTAGATTTTTAACAAGTTGAATGCCATTCTCATTGTCACATCATAGGGTGGTTAGATGCTATTGTTGGAAACCAAACTTGGAAATGATCTACCAAATCAAAAGGGATTATTGACTTGTGCTAGCACTGAGAGTCACCCTTAAAAGTAAAATGTATTAAAATGGTTTGAGCAGGTGGTTCAACAAGACTTTAAGAAAGGAAAAGATAACAGAGGATACTGCAGATCAGTCCTAGACCGTTGGGAAATGGAGTCATAAGTAGTTTTCTAATGAAGGCATTTAAACTGCCTATCAACAAAAATATTTATGTGGTGATGAGAAGAAAGAAGACAGAATGTGTCTGAGTGATAAACGATGAAACATGGGCAAGATGAAAACAGTGTTGGTTGTGGAGCCTGATTATCTTCCTGATTTAGAGGTATTTTACTTTCAGCCGTGTTTATACCCCATGAAGTATTTATACCCCAGAAGTATGTACACTCTTCCACGCGGGGGAGTGCAGAGGGGGGGTACCCCCTCTNGCTATCCCCCCGACTGGAGGGTTTGGGGGCGAAGCCCCCGAAGCAAAAATTTCCTTGTAAAAGTATATTGTAATTTCATTGTAAATTTGGACCGTTCATTATAAGGTCGCAGATCTAATGATAGAGATTATGTTAGGGTTTTTTGCCCTAGAAGGAAACCCTCTTTTATGAGGGAAATGTATTGCAGCTATGTAGGTTGGCAAGTATTGTATTCTGAGAGAGGATACTGTGAGAGAAAGAAGAGGAAATTACAATGGGTTTTGCTATAGGTTGTATCCCTTCATTTTGCTGCATAATAATAAAGAAAGGACCTGACAATTTCTCTGGTGGATGTAGCCCACACTGGGTGAACCATGTAAATCTATGTCTCTCTTGTATTGTGTATCTTCTGTGTTTTATTTCCGCATTTGTTTTATTTTATTGCTCCACGATCTTGTTTTTCTAACAACTGGTATCAGAGCGTAAGGTAACTCGCAGGAAAAGAGGGTTCCTGGTTCGAGTGGGAGAAATGTCGGAAGATGGAAAGTTTAGGGTCGAGAAATTTAACGGCCAAAACTAC
>WSFP011464524.1:0-18512 GCA_009831015.1 Picea engelmannii
GGATGCAGCTTTCCGACGGCCAAGATCGACGCGCCCAGATCAACGGCACTTGGACAATCCCGTCCTTCTCATTTGTTCTGTGTTTAGCATGCATGGGCCCTTCTCCCGTCATGTCATCTTCCAGACCACCTTTCTCCTGCTGCCGTGTGTCATCCATCCGCCTCCCCTCTTTGGTTCGAGTGGTCCTCCTTCCTTCTCATCATCCACTCATCGCTTGCCATGTGTCCCACTCCTTTCCACATCAGCCTCCCAGTCTCCGTCACATCTACTCTCCTGCCTCCTCCGCTTTTCGCATTTTTCCATCTGTCTCCCCTATAACCTCTCTCGCCTCCCCCATCGCTTCTTACTCTAACCCCCGATGTTCCGGCCCCATCACTCTGTTCCCGCGCCCCACCTTCCGCGCTGGCCTCCACCCATATCCTTTGAGCCAGTCAATTTTTCCAGGTGGCAGCGTGGGAGGCCCTCCACGTCCCGAAGGTGCCGAGTTGGTCGGGTCATCCGCAATCCCGATGAAGCAGTTATTGAAGCGGTTGGTGGTGGTTAGACATCGCCTCCGCCATAATGGGAAAGCACAGCAATGAGTTAAAGGCACGTCGATTCGTCGTTGGAACTGTCAAAGAATTAGATTGCGTCTGACATAAGTTGGACGACCTTTCATAGGTTGACTGTCAGAAAGCCATGCAGACGCAAAGCCTTCAATGCAGTGTCTTGGTTTCGATGCTGATTGTTGTTCTGAGTATATGAAGGCGTTTTCGCCATTTTTGTATCGATCGATGGTAGAGCTAAGCTCCCGAGTGTAAAGTTTTCATGACCATTCTGGTTTCCCGGTTATGTATCTGTGTTTGAGATTTCTTGTTTTATGATAAATAGTTTCCCTTTTCCATCTCTGTTTTCGTCTTATACTAGAGAGTTCTTGATCGAATGTTTCGTATGAATTAACATAGTTATGTCATGGTAAATGATTTATTGTTACATTGTTGTTTCTCTGGTTTCCCACGTTTGGAAGTAAGAAGATCTTGTCTTCAGATGCCTGCTCTCATCGTCTGTTAGAAGCTTGATGCTTATAGAAGGCTTTTGCACCCTTCTTATGAAGTCTTCCCCCTACTCACCCTTATTACAACTCATTATTTGAAGTTTATCAAGACCTCACTCATTCATGCATGCCTAGCCTAGTTTCTGAGTTGAGACAATACTGTTCTGAGTTTGCTTCCATTTGATCACCTCTTATAAACAAATCGTGACATTAAACTGATGGGTGTCAGGCTCAGCTCCTGCAAGAAATCCAGGAGTGACTTCTGACACCAACAGATTAGGATCACTTTGGGTCCACATGTAATAGCATATAGCATCTTGAGTCTTGATCATTCCTTGTCAAATCACCATGACTAGGACAAATACTACACTAGGATATTTCACCACAGGCACACACCTATGAGCGAATGTCGACTTGATGCTAACTAACACATGGAAAGCACTTCAAGCACCTCGAGTCCATATTATTCCTTGTCATGATCAAGGAAGGACTATGTATGGGCCCATTTATCACAAGTGCACCTTTGTGATAAATGTATCCTATCTCCCTTGGTCTGCAACCCAATGTAGGAGAAGTTATGCCTGATGTTGAAACATAAACACTCCCTCTTAGCTAGGTAGGTATCTTTCCATAGTAGTACACAACTATTGTCCAAAGACACACAGTCTCTGCCAGTGGTACAAAACCACCATAGTAGTAAAATATTTGTCACACATGGCACTCCCAGGTGGACTTATAGAGGCTACTCCCTCTAGGAACACTTAGGGTCAACTCCCCATAGTGTGAGACATCAAAGGTCAACTCCCTTGACATGTATTCATGTTCTCTGAACATGGGACAATGGGATATAAACCCAAATGAACTTATTCCTTCTTGAATAAGTGTTCCACTTATACCTTCTCGGATAAGTGTCCTCAAAGATTAACTCAAATCAATTCACTAAGGAGTACAATCTGGAGAAAGTTTGTCACACATGGCACTCCATGTGGACTTCTAGAGGCTACACCCTCTAGAAACACTAGGGTCAACTCCCATGGTGTATGATGTCAAGGGTCAACTCCCTTGACATGTCCTCATGTGCTCTCCACATGGGACGTTGGGTTATAAGCCCAACTTCACTTATTCCTTCTCGAATAAGTGTTCCACTTATCCCTTCTCAGATAAGTGTCATCACAGATCAACTTAACTCAATTCATAGAGGAGTACAATCTGGAGAAAGTTTGTCACACATGGCACTCCATGTGGACTTCTAGAGGCTACACCCTCTAGAAACACTAGGGTCAAATCACATAGTGTATGACATCAAGGGTCAACTCCCTTGACATGTCCTCATGTGCTCTCCACATGGGACGTTGGGTTATAAGCCCAACTACAATTATTCCTTCTTGAATAAGTGTTCCACTTTTCCCTTCTTGGATAAGTATCATCACAGATCAAATCAAATCAGTCACATAGGAGTACAATCTATAGAATGTCTCAGGAAGATGCAAAATCAACACTCCCTCTCAGCAAGGGAGGCATTCTCTGCAATGCCAAGTCTATCATGGAAGTACTTAAACTTCATCCTGGTTTGGTAAGAACATCAGCAACCTGCTCATCTATAGAAATTTACTGCACCAATACTTCCTTCCTCTGCACCATGTCTTGGATGTAATGGTACTTGATCTCAATGTGGTTTGATTTGTCATGAAACACTGGATTATCAGAGATCATCACACAACTTTGCTTACCATAATGAATAATGGTGGAATCCAGCACATGTTCAAATAAATCAGCACAGAGCTTGTGAAGCCACACTACTTCACGAACAGTCATAATTATTACAATGTACTCTGCTTCTATTGTGCTCAAAGTCATAGAAGTTTGTTTCCTACTACACCAAGAAACCATGGAAAATACCAAAATGAAGCAACACGTGAAGGTGCTCTTTCTTTCCACTATGCTCCCTACCTAATCAAATTCAATATATTCCTACCATATCATATCAATACTGGAAGTATATCTTAGACCATGTCAAATTGTGCCTCGCAAGTATCTCAACACATGTTGTGCACTCACTGCATAACAATTATTTGGTCTGGTGTTAACCAGATACATCAATTATCCAACCAGTTGTCTATACAGAGTCGGATCAATTTCGTCATAATCGGAAGAAGACACACTTAGTTTCTTCAGATTCGTCATCATTGGTGTAGCCACGGGCTTCAAGTTCAGTATCTCAAATTTCTTGAATATCTCAACTGTGTACTTCCCCTGACTCAGGAAGATCTCATTTGTTCTCTGCCACACCTCTAGTCCCAATAAGTAGTGCATCATACCAAGGTCCTTCATCTTGAACTCAGAGGCCAACACATACTTGCATTCAATAATAAGGCTCTCTATACCGGTGAGGAATAAATCATCAACGTTGAGGACCAAAATCAGTGACTCGCCATTAACAGTCTTGTAGTATAGGCTAGAATTGACAACACTTTTGTTGAAGCCCAAAAACCTTCAGGTTTCCATCAATCCTTGCATACCAGGCTCGAGGTGGTTGCTTGATTCCATACAAGGTCATTTTCAACCTGCACACATGAGACTCCTTCTCATGTATCACAAAACCATTTGGTTTCTTGATGTATACTTCTTCCTTAATCTCTCCATTAAGAAATGTTGTCTTTACATCCATCTGATGTACTCTCCAACCCATGGATGTTATAGGGGAAATAATCATCTGAATAGAAGTGTATCAAGAAACATGAGCAAATGTCTCCTCATAATCTATTCCCTCCACCAGAGAGAATCCTCTAACAACAAATATGGTTTTGTGCTTCTCAATGCTACCATCAATTGTGTGTTTGATATTGTAGATCAATTTGGAAGTCATTGCAAACTTCCCCTTAGGTCTCAGAACAATATCCCACACATCATTCTTCATGATGGATTGATACTCCTCCATTTTGACATCTCTACATATTGGATGACTAGTTGCCTCCTCATAACAGGAAGGCTCAAAATGAATGATGTGGCTCATAGTTGCGGAATAAAATGAATATCTCTGAGGTATCTTTCTCTCTCGAAAGGTACCATGAGGATTTGCATGTCCTTCTGCCTCTTGTAGAGTCTAATACATATTGAGTTCCCTCATGGAACCAATGTCTCATGTGACATATCAAGGTTTCCTCATGAAACTAATGTCTTGGTTCTTTTATTTGACTATCTGAGGCAAGTAAGGATGAATTCCACAGTCCCCCTTACTAGTCCACGAAAGACCCTCTGGGGATAATTTCACATGATGTTGCCTCAAACATCAACACATGGACACAAGATTCATGTGATCTTGACTATAGAGGGTTTGTCACTTCTGCCTATGTCCATCTCGATCACTCCACACAAAATAATCACGTTGATTATTTCCTTTAGAAAATAATGCCTTTTCTCTTCTTCTTTCAAACTTATAGCAACATACATTCGAAACTGAATGACAACTTGAAGCATTACTATACTTCATAAAGTGTGTTTCACATATTAATTCATGAACTTCATCAAGAGATATCACTTTTTCATTGCTACCATACAAAACAAGATTTTGTGTGTTGTCACATGTCAAAGTTCAAATGGATTAAGGACATGGATGCATGTAGGTGCAACAGACATCTCCATATTCTCTACCTAGAGTGAAGAAATCGGATAGGTTGGCGTGGCCAGCCTCATTCACTCATTCTCATGGTAGCATTCCACATAAAATTATCAACTTCTTCCTCTTATCTGATATGTGGATAATCTATTTCTAATTTATAACGAAGACTCAATCGAGCGTTCTAGTTCAGGTAAAGTCGATCTAGCAGATTAAGTAAACAATATGATTGCACCTATGACTACTTCTCACTCATTTGTGGATAGAGTAGCATCCATAGATTCGAAGATCAATCCTCATACGAACATCTGGGATCGCATTTATTTTCCTGAAACCTCACTAGATATAAATCAAGTGGAGAAATATCCCATTCCGCTTCACTTCCATGGTGAACGGATTTATTTCACTTCCGGTGCAGATTGTAGATGTTTAAAATTATTTCTCTCTCGGATTGTGAAGTAGTCCAGGTTGATATGTGTTCAGTAGATTATAGGTGAGCTCTTGAACATCATCTTCCTACAGCGTGTGAAGATGGGATGGAACCTATTGAATGGATTCACCATGCGTGCAGGGACTGGGAAGATCCACAACCGAGTCTTTTATGGATATTTCACGCAATATATTATGATGGGAGAAATTGCAGGAGCCAACCTAGTGTACATAGCTATGATGCATGTCTAGCCTTTTTGTGCCCGTCAAGAGCATTTTCTGTCTGCGCGTCCCCAGTTCATTTAACTGGGAAATTGATGCTCCTCCTCCTTCTCATCTATTTAGGAAGAAACCTCCTCTCAGTTCCATCACAAGCATAGAATCTTCCTTTCATATGCAATATTTTCTTTTGGTTTTCATTATAATATTATTGTCCAAGCTAACTGCCATTGTACCACTGCACCTTGACCCATCTCGAGTTTCAATACCACTGGTGATCTTTTCCAACAATATGCAAAGTATTTAAGCCTTACCATCATCTATTCAAGGCAGGATATTGTTTGGAGATCATAAGAAATTGCACTCATCCACTCCCATCAACCCGTCGATGGAGATTCCAGAGAGATTGACAGCAGTTACTTCGTACCAAAGTTGATTTTTATTCGAGTTTAGCCATGCTAGTTTCACCTCGAGCGTAGTCATCATCCTTGCGTCGTTTCTTTGTTCCATCTGATGCATGTTGGGCATGAGTGCCACAATACACTATAGACTGCTCTGCAGACGATGGCTAGTTGTGTCTGATCCAAGAATGAGTGTTGGTGTCAAAGGAATTAAAGGTAGCACCTACAAGGAAATCCATATAAAAGCACTTCCCACCACAGTTTACTTCACATCCATCTCCCCTCTAGAAGGCATGGATTGCCCCATTTTCCTGGGCCCTCCCATGAGGGAGACAACCCAGTCCTACTCTGATACCATGTTGGTTGTTCTTCATATGAGATATGATCGATATTCAATGTATTATTACAATAATGAGTGTTCCATATATAGGGAACATAAGGTGGCCATCCATGAAAGGATGTGTCCCTTGAATAATCAATAACTACTTATTATTATGATTTACTTATTATATACTATATTTAATAATCAATAATAATTATATTATTAATTATTATCTTGAGAGAATTTATTCCCGATGTCAAAATATCAACACCATGAAGGGTAGGCATTACAAAACCAGGTACGACATGCAAAAGGAGTGGCTAATGTCGACATCGATCGGGATAGAACCTGAGGCATAATGTTGACATAATGGATGGTTAATAATGCAAAGCAGGAAATGCAGAGAGAAACCTATCCCTATATGTCAGTTTCGAAACATGTACATCAAGTTTAGTGGATGTCACCATCTCTGTAAAAAAAAATCCCGTAATCCTGTCAATATATGTAAACTAGATTCTCTGGGTCAAAATGCATAGTGAAATCTCAAAAAAATAAAATATTTTTTGGATTTTTTGGATATGATAAATGCTAAAAAAAATTACTCGCACCACACACCTATGTACAAGGCACTACACATCCTAATGGTTTACACAAAGTAGTGCCCATTGTGACGCTCAGGCCAAGGATTTTTTTCATAATCAATTAACTCATGAGACAGTGTTGGCATCATATGGCATACCATACCAGGGCCATGCCACACATGATCAAATTTCTGCATATGAAGATACTCATTATGAGTGGTTTCGTGAGCTACAATATCTCCTTGATGGGACCCATAAAGACATGAAGGAGGTACAAAATATAAATCTTCGATGGAAGGGGAAGTAGAGAATTCAGTGGCGAGTTCTAAAAAAAGATAACCAAGGCAGAAATGGGTCAAGACTAGGAGGTGTATGGAATGCCCCAACAACTTCCCCCAGTATCGGATTAAGACTCATCATGCTAACTCTCATTTGTTCTAAATCAGGAAAGGATGACTGATGTGTCATATCATCCATTGGATTTCTATGGAATTCATGACTTCCTGGATGGCCTCTTATGAAGACAACTAATAATCTAGGATGTCATGTGAACTTGGAGATTAAACAACCTATATGAGTGGAGTAGGTTGATCACACTCCATATGAGGATGGAGGTATGAACTATTATCAGTTGATGTTGATGGGATTGTTGGATTGACAATATCAATCGCAATGGGAGGTTTGGATGCTCCAAATGATTCAACATTCTCAGGACAAGGTACCACCCAAGGATCAAAACACTCAAGGGATCCATTGGTAAATGATGAAATCATGTTGATAGGAGTGATGTTTGCAGTGGGAGATGGCAGGGGAAGGGGAAAAATTCCCATTAGTGAAGGATTTTTTAACATCCCCACATCAACGTTCATATAAGACTGTGTGTGATTACCGACAAAGGGTACAATAGACCCCACATTGGATCCAAGGTCTAGGGTGCAGAACACAAGATGATCGATTGTAATGATTTTCCCTTGATGAAGGAATCATAAGACCCTAAAGACCAATGAGACAACTACAATCATCTCGTAGAACCAAGTACACCTGAGTAATAAATTATACTCAAGAGGTGCATTGACAACCTCCACATCAATAGAGATAGTCTTACCACCTAACTCGATGGGTAAGGTGATGATTATTCCATGGAGTTGGAACATGTGTCCATCAAATTCCTTCAATAGTGTTGCAGACCTGTTGATCTTAGTAGAGCCAAGGGCCTTCTGAAAATAAATAGACATGATGCAAGTCGAGGCTCCTTCATCCACTAATGTCTCGTAGATGTTTTTCCCTAATGATTTCACTATGATATGAAAGGAGACCTGATGGGAGAGCCTATTAGTAACCTGAGAAGAATTAAAGATCATCAAACTCAACTCTGAGGGATCAACCCCACCTATGGATGACAGCAATACTTTTTGCTATGTGGGGCAGCTTTGGAGGAATTCAAGTGCAGACATGGCACATGGTTCCTAGGCCATGTCTTCCATAATCCTATAATTATGGGTGGCATGTGTATTGGGATTATGCATCGTGCATCGAAGAACGCCCTTTAGGGGGAAAAGTAGTGTGTCAAAAGATGGATTCTCTATCTAGAAAGGGCCACCAGGCCGGGATGAAGATGTTGGCTCATGCATAGCAAGGATAGGCTTAGATGTGTCATAGTTCTTGGATAAAATTTTCAAGTTGATTGTGTGGTCACACATGTAGACATAATCATTTGAGGAAGACCCCTCATGATGAGGAGTACTTTCCATTCCCCCTTGCGAAGGGAAAGGATTTTTTGCAACCATGTTTTGAGGTTAAGGGGGGGCAGGATGGGTTTACAATAGGTTGTTGGGGGGTTTGTTGTTGTGCCAAAAATATATGGACCTCTTCCTTCTAAGAAAACTGATGAGTGGGATGTTCCTCCCCATAAATTGTCTAGGGAAACCGACTCTTTCACTTCTCTATAGTGCCTGCCTCCTGGGTGTTTTGGGTGGTAGAAGACCCTTTCGCAGTATTAGGATTTTTTTTTTTGTCCCTTTTCTTCTTCCCTCTAGGTTGTTGAGGATTATTCGATTGTTTGGACTGCACTGAATTCAATGTGAAGGTATAAGTAGGGAAAATAACAGTTTGAGCACTAGTACTAGAATTTGACTTAATAGACATCTAACCCATCTAATCAACTAGCTAGTTTATAGAGGCATGGGAAACAAAACCAGCCATGCCACTGGCATGGGGTCTTGGGTTTAGTTTCCTTGGATCTATCGATGGCATAGGAGAATTTGGGATGATGTCATAAAGTGTACCTGACTGAGAATAAATCAAATCTAAGTGTTGGGAATGAAAAATGGCATGTTGGCATAGGGGCAGACCTAGGGTTCAACTCCAAGAGCACACCAACAATCCCTAACTATTGGCCCTTTCGGCTACACCTGCGAAGTAGATGCAGTCTCAACCGAAGTAGCTATGGGGGGGTTGCAAGACAAATATGTCTACAACCAAGGGAACGATCAAGTGGATCCAACACTAGAACAATACAGCATGCATATATCACTTATCATCTTAGACCTATTCCACACCTCTATCAGATCTACCACAGTAATGCAATAACAATATATCCAGGAAAAATAACATAGCATCAATCACACACACAAGACAAGATATACGTGGTTCACCCTCTCTCTAGGGATACGTCCACAGAACTTTGCTCTATATTGTATTAAGATGAAGCATGTAGTTCTTGTCTACGCTCTTATCTAGCATATCTTCTTTCTCTTTCTCTCTATCTCTCCCCTCCCTGTGCACCTAGTTGCAGGGTTGATCTTCGCACCCAGCTGAAGATCTTACAATACAGAAGGCTCTCATACTCAGCACTTCTCTCTCACCCAATATTACTCACTTGACCACACAAAAACAATAGTAATAACGATGACAACAACTAGATCGAACCTCTTTCCCTCATGTAGGTTCTTATTTATACATTACAATCACTCACCGACATCCTTAGGCCGAAACCTAGGTGTCAAAACCCTAGATACCAAAACCCTAGGTGTTTAAAACCCTAGGTCAAATTGACCCACATTTTCAGGGCTTCACTAGCCTGGCTTTCCTTCCTTCTCGCGAGATGCTCCAAAGAATCTAATGGTGGATTTTTCCTCTTGTTTAGTTGTCCACTATCTTTCTTTCTTGTTGATCTGCCATCCTTGATCTCCTCATCCAACGGCTTCCTTCCTTTTACTCCGCTATGTCTTTTCTGTTCTTTTTCTCACTTTGACCCAGTAACAGTCACTATGTCTTCTGTGAAGTTCACATTTTGCCTTTTATTCCTTGTTCTTCACTTATTTCCATAACCAAGGGCCAATAGGCCCCCAACACTCACATGTGACTCATCCCGAGGTACTTCAGATTTGATCTTTCTGTTTTACTTCGACTTCAGTTTGCACAGTACAACTTTTTCTTTTTTCTCTATGCCTCGTCTCCTTCCCTGTGCAGACTGTCTTTTTTGTGTCTGGTACCCAGTTTCAACTAAACCTGGTACCTAGACCCTTTTCCTTATGCTTTTAGTTAGAGCTGTGAGGCAGCTGGTTGTCATAGTACAACTTCAACCAGCTCCCATTCACTAATCATTCCTTCCATTCTCCCTTCAAGGTCTTCAACTGCGTAGCTCCTGCTTCTATAACATAAGTGATCTCATATGGCCTGAGCCAATGAATTATGAACTTCCCAGGATGTTGGATGAACTTACTTTCATATACTAGTACTAGAACACCTTGTCTAAATGCCTTCTTCTTGATGTGCCTATCATGGTAGGCCTTCTCTCTTTCCTTCTGTACCTGTTGATGAAAGTCTGCAACAAATTTGTCTTTCTCCAATTCGACCAACTGTGCAAGCCTCTCTTGAACAGTGCTAGTGTCATCCATATCTGTAAAGGCAACAATTCTTAGGATTGGTACCAGGTATTCCATTGGGACAACAGCTTCGTGACCATATACCAACTTCAAAGGGGTCTGCATTGCTAATTTTTTGAAAGTGGTTCTATAGACCCATAGTACTACTGGTAGTCTTAAATCCCAGTCATCCTTGTTCACACTGCAAATATTCGTCAGTGTTATCTCCAAGATCTTGTTAAATTCTTCTATTGTTCCATTTTCTTGTGGATGGTAACATGTGCTCTTCTGATGGTGGACTGCAAATTCCTCAATCAAGGCTTCAATTGTTTTATTTATGAAATGTGTGCCTTGATCATTCATAAGGATCTTTGGGCATCCAAACCTGGTTATGATGTCATAAAATATGAAGCACGTAGTTGTAGCTGCACTACATTCCTTGACTACTCTTGCTTCGGCCCATATGGTCAAGTACTCTGTTGTTGTAATTATGTATCTTTCTCATGTATGCTTTCCTGGTGGGTTTATAGGTCCTACGAAATCAATGGCCTATTTCTCAAATGCTTGTAGGGTCAGCTCTGGTGCTAGTGGCATTTCATCTCTTCTGGAAGGTTTCCCAACTCTTTGGCATACATCGTAGGTTCTATAATAGTCTTTAGCATCTTTGTGTAAGGTAGGCCACCAAAGGCCAGCTCTAAGCACCTTCTGCGTAGTTTCTTTCCCTGCGTAGTGTCCTCCTGTGATGCCTTCATGAGATTCTGTGAGGATCATCGGTCATTGTTTCTCCATAACACATCTTCTCATTATATCATCAGGTCCCATCTTGTATAGTTTTCCAGCTATAAGTGAAAAGTTGGCAGTGCACACTACAAGTTGTTTCTTCTGGGGAATTGTATATTGGCTAGGGGTCATTCCTGTTGACAGGAACTGGACTATTTCTACGAAGTGGTCATCAATATTTCTAATGGCTAGCAATTATGCATATGGCAGCGTATCCTCCAAACTAGTGGGCTCTTCTCCATGTTCCAACCTCGACAAGTGGTCAAGACCTTTGTTCATTCTGCCTGGTTTTACTATGATCTCAAAGTCATATTTCTGAAATAGAAGAATCCATCTACATATTCTCCCCCCCAACACTGGCTTGTTGACTAGGTATTTTAGGGTGGAGTGATCAGTAAACATTTTAAAGTGTCCTCCCAACAAGTAATGGAAAAAATTATGTAGCACATACACCATGGATAACCCCTCTCGCTCGGTAGTGGTGTAATCGATCTCAGCAGTTGATAGCTTCCTGCTGGAAAAGGATAATGGATGGTCAATATCTCCTTCCCCAGGTTGTGCTAACACTTCTCCTAAGGCAATAGAAGATGCATCGACATGCACATGAAACTCCTTGCTCCAATCTGTAAAATCCAGAATAGGCGCAGTAACCATTTTCTGTTTCAGTGTGTCGAAGCTCTGTTGGCACTCTTCTGTCCAACTGAACTGACAATCCTTCTTCAAAATCTTATCCATGGGTGTTTTAATCTGGGCATAACCTTTAATAAACTTCCTGTAGTATCCAGTATGTCCCATCATAGTGTGCAGTTGTTTGACTAAAGTAGGAGGGGGTAGATCAACTATAATGGCAATTTTAGATGGATCGACCAGCAATCACTGCTTGCATACAATATTCCCTAACAACACTCCAAATGGTGAGAAGAAGATGCATTTATTCAGATTCAAGGAAATTTGACACTGTTTGGATTTTTCCAACATTGGCCTTAAACATTCAATATGATTTTTCAATAAACTAAAAACAGTCTAATCATCAAAATATGCTTCTAGAAATTTATGTAGCAAGTCTTTGAAGGATTTGACCACCACCCTGGAAAAGATGGTTGGGGCATTCTTCAATCCAAATGGCATCACTCTATATTGATAGGACCCCCATTCTGTTGCAAATGTGGCCTTATGGCGATCTTCCTTGGAAATCTGGATCTGATGGTATCCTGAAAATCCATCTGTAAAAGAATACACTTCCTCGACTCCCACATTATCTAACACTTCGTCAGTGAATGGCGTAGGGAAAGGGTCATGCAAACAAGCATCGTTCAGATTTCTGAGATATACACAGATCCTAATCTCTCCTATATTCTTATCTTGCACCACCATAGGGATAATCCACTCTGGCTCTTCCACAGGTTCTATAATCCTAACTTCCAGCATTCTGTCGAGCTCAATCTTTTCTTTCTCATTATATTTAGGGTTCAATCTATAGGGTCTCTATTTAACTGGCCTTGAATCTGGTTTCAAATGGATCCTCATATCTCCCATAGGCCCTTTAATTCCCTTCATATCAGTGAACCTGGTTGGAAACAACTCCTGATATTCATGCAGTAATTATGTAATCTTGTCAATAGTGGCAGCATCCCAATAATCTCCAACATTTTCAAGCTTCAGTGTTTGTTTTGTTCCAATATTTACCTTCTTCATCTTGATTGGTTGTCCAATGAATGGTAAATCAACTCCTGGGCCTTCCACAACTCTTTGGTCTTCTGTTTCGGCAATGTTCACCTTTCTTGGATCATCGTCTTCATCAACATTGATGTTGTAATAACCTTGCAGTTTCTGGAGAGGCACAGTCCATTCGTCCTCTTCTTTCTCCAAAGGGAGGTTAGATGCCTCCTCAAATACTTTTTGTCTAACAATCTGCAATGCTTGATCTACTAAAGGATATTGACTTTCAAATAATAAGGTGGTTACAAAATTCTGAGTCATACCTTCCCAGTCTGTAGTGATGACACGCAGCTCCGCTTGAAGGTACCAGTTGATAGGTGTCGTGTCCAATGTGTTAATGAATTTGTGCACCCACTTCTCTTGAGGAATGTTTCCCCAAGATTCTTGCAACTTCACACATGGTCCTTTGGGTATCATCGACCTATGTAGCGAACTTCACATCCTTCTACTTGTGCTGAGAACCACGTTGTCATCAAGGTACGACATTGTACCCATTCTGTAATGTTGTTTTTGTGTGTCCCCCACCATCTTGTTGGGGTTTCTTTTAGGGCCTCATCCATCACCAACAATCTTTGTTGCATTGGTACACTTTCTTCAAAGTCCAACAAGAAGGATTATAAAGGATTTAGACCATCAAAGGTGGGTAAGTTACTTACTGTTGTGCCGATCCAGCAAACTTCTCTGGTTAATCTGGCACGTCTTCTTGTAGATACTTCATACATTTTATTCTACCAGTTTTCCAGTGCTTATTTTGAGTATGATGAACATGCGTTGTCACTTCACCAACTTAGGTTTCCATCAGTCGTAAGATTAATGCAATATTGTTGTATGGTTGTTAATATGTATATGTTTTCCAGTTCATATACGTGGTCTTCTTCTCTGATGGGCTTGTGTATCGCTGACCTTAATCTGGATCTAAGGGTGAAATGACCCTAAGGCCATCTCTTTAAAATGTCATATGTCTTTTCTTTAAATCAACCACAGTGGAATTATTGAAAGCCCAATCAATTCCTAACAGCGCAGGGTAAGGACAACTATCTCAATTACCTCAAAATATGCAAACGTTCTTACTCCGTCGATGTCCACAAGGACATGTTCCAATCGTCCAAAGGGGCTGACAGCTTGTTGATTATCCATCTTGATCCTGATAGGGGAATAGATCAACTTCGGTTTTCCCATCAGTGCCCAAGTTTGCTTCGTCATGACATTGACCTTCGACCCTAAGTCGAGGACCACATAGTCTATATCATATTCACCTATTTGAGCATTCAAGTGTAATTCCTTATTTGTCCTTCTCTTCTTAGCGATTTGGTGTACTTCCCTATTCAGTAGGGGGTCTATCTTTCCTAGCTCATACTATCAGATTAGATTTTGTAGTTCTTGTACAATCCTGTCATCCTGAATCAACTTAATACAAGTATATAAAAATTCCATCAACTTGATTACCTCTTTTCCTTCTCTTGGTGAAGAAGACTGATCAAATGCATGAGGCATTCCATATTCCCTTACTTCTGGTCATGTCTTTGATGAATAACCTTGGTCTTCTTTGAACTCTTTTCTTGCCTCCTCAAATATATGTCTTTATTTCTTTGCATCAAAAGTTTGGGTCTTCTTCACAGCTTTCCTGATTCCTCGGTCTTTTGTAGCCTTTCCTTGGGTCAATTTGTCTTCTCTTGTAACAACACCTCCTCTAGTAATAACAGGGAATCTAGGGTCTTCTCTGTGAGGTTCAACATATATCAATTGCACTTGCGGGTTTTTCTGAGGTTCTCTTATCTCCTGAAGCTTAGCTACCAATATTGGACATTCCTAAATAATATGCTCGAAGGAGTTGTAGTAGCTGCAAGTAGTGCAAGGGTTCTAACAGTCCCTTGTGAGGTGTCTTGGTTGTGTGTAGTTGTAACAGATGATATGTCCTCGACCTCGACCCATACCTCCTCCTCCTCCTCGTCCTATGAATCCACCACGAGGATTGAAGTTTCCTCTCCCAGGGGAGTTATATTGTGTAGTGTTTCCTTCTTGTTGTACTTTGCCTTGAATTTTGTATACGTCTCTTGACCTTTCATGCATGAGACCGTAATCCCTACAATCCTTATCGTCATGTCCCACCAACTTATAGAATGTGAAATACAAGTTTGTAGGAGTCTGAACGTACTTTTTCATGTAATAGCACTCACTAGTGCGATGTCTATTTCGGCATACCTCGCACCAGGGTAAGGTGACTTGCTTCAAAGGGCTCGAAGCTCCATAGACCAAGTATTCATGGACTAAGGGACAATGCTCCTTGCCATGGACTTTTTATCTACATATGACACACCATATGTATTCTATTTTATCTTTTCCCTTGTCTTTCTTCATATCTTCAACCTGCAGGGACAAACTAGTTAGTTGACTCAATATCTGACTCATACCTGAGCTGGATTCTCCCATAGGGGTTGATTCTAACTTCATGGTGATCTCTAGCACTTCAATCTGTGAAGAAATATTCTATTGCATCAGAGGAACTTTGATGTGTGGTAAGAGGGCAACAATGAACCACTCTTTGTTCTACTCATCTAGGATCTGAAAATTCAGTCGACCTGTTAAGGTCTTGAATATTTGGTCGAATTCCCAAATAGGTTCGGCTACATTCTGCTTGATCTCTTTCAGCATTGTAATACATTGTGACTCTGACTTGGTTTTCTTGAACTCTGCAGTTAGCGCATTCTTGATCTTATTTAGTGGCTTAGGTTGTGCAAGTCCTTCGAAGAGCTTCATGTACCAACTCAGTGCACGATCCCTTAGGGTAGTACTAAACTGAGTTCTTTTAACATCTTCATTGGTGACATTATTAATATTCCATACGGCTTCACATAGGAACCAGTTTTGATCAGGGTCTTTAGACCCATATCCCCTAAATATAGGGAGTCTCATCTCATCTGCCATAGGTCTTCCTAGGTTTCCTATCTAAGTATATGTTGAACTACTAGTAATATTACTCTAAGGACTCTGGTGACTCTGACTATTCTGATTGCTTAGTGTTGTTGAAACAACAGAGGGATTAATAGTACTTACTTCAGCAGTCTGTGTAGTTCCTAAAGTTTTTGGCTCGTCTCGACGAGGTTCTTCAACTTTATCTTCCTCTTCCCTAGCGGGTTCTGAATTCTCTTTGTACGTCAGGTTTGCCTCTTCTCCACTATAGAATCCCTCATCCTCGTAGTTCTTCTTGAATAAGTTCACAAGATGAACTTCTCGAAATTCTCTTCCACTACGTGTATGTCCAGCCTCTGTGTAGTTGTCGTTGTCTGAATTCCTGAACATTAGCTTTTTTAGAACCAACCAATCTACTGTATCTTCAAGATGTTATTCTCATGCAATATCATATTGATCCTCAAATTCAGAAAATGTAAAAAATTTCCTCTAGGTCCCTTGAAGAAATATCTCTTGGCTTGGCTATATGACTCTACTCTGTCAACAACAAACTTTGTGATGTACCCTCCAATGGTGCTATCAAACTAGTGATCTACTGCTCTTGACATGGTGTTGTCAACTCTCTTAACCTTCTTGATTAGTGTCGACATCCAAACTACCGGAGGTCTAGATCTGATCTCAAACTGGGTATCTGCTAACCTAGCTAACCACTCATATAGCTCATGATGTATTCCTCTAAAGAAAATCTCATGTATATCAGTAAAGATATATCTCTCCAACCAATCTTCTATACTAATATTAGGGTTCTTGTTCTAGGCTTCAGCGAAGTCCTTTTCTTGATCTTTTGTCCACTTCTGAATCTCTGTCTTTGATGGAAACCACCTTGACATTCCCTCAGGAAGATTCTTGTCCCGAAAACGGAACCATTTGTTGGCACAGGGGCAGACCCAGGGTTCCGCTCCAAGAATGCACCAATAAGTCCTAACTACTAGCCCTTTCGGCTACACCTGTGAAACAAATGCAGTCTCACCTGAAGCAGCTATGGGGGGGTTGCAGGACAAAGATGTCTACAACCAAGGGAATGATCAAGTGTATCCAACACTAGATAAATACAACATGCATATATCACTTATCAGCTTAGATCTACTCCACACCTCTATCACATCTACCACATTAATTCAATAACAGTATATCAAGGAAAAATAACATAGCATCAATCGCACACACAAGAAAAGATATACGTGGTTCACCCTCTCTCTAGGGATACGTCCACAAAACTGTGCTCTATATTGTATTAATATGAAGCATACAGTTCTTGTCTACGCTCTTAGCTAGCATATCTTCTTTCTCTTTCTCTTTATCTCTCCCCTCCCTGGGCACCCAACTGCAGGGTTGATCTTCGCAACCAGCTGAAGATCTTAAAATACAGAAGGCTCTCGTACTCAACACTTCTCTCTCACCCGATATCACTCACTTGACCACACAACAAAAATAGTAACAATAATGACAACAACTAGATCGAACCTATTTCCCTCATGTAGGTTCTTATTTATACATTACAATCACTCACCAACATCCTTAGGCTGAAACCTAGGTGTCAAAACCCTAGATACCAAAACCCTAGGTGTCTAAAACCCTAGGTCAACTTGACCTGCATGTTCATGGCTTCACCAGCCTGGCTTTCCTTCCTTCTCACGTGGTGCTCAAAAGCATCTAATGGTGGATTTTTCCTCTTGTTTATTTGTCCACGATCCTTGTTTTTTGTTGATCTATCATCCTCGATCTCCTCATCCAATGGCTTGCTTCCTTTTACTTCGTTCTATATTTTTTTCTCTTTTTCTCACTTCGACCCAGTAACAGTCACTATGTCTTCCGCAAAGTTTGTGTTTTTCCTTTTCTTCCTTGTTCTTCTCTTATTTCCATAACCAAGGGCCAACATGGCCCGCTCCTCAATGGTTTCCCCAACCATAACTACATCCCTAGCAATGGGTGGTAGGAGGGACTTTGTGAACCACTTCATAAGGAGTTTTTCTAGAATATGAATCTTAATAATCCTATGTCTTCGTCTCCACTCATGTATATGATTGGAAATGTGAGTGGAATTATCTTGACACAGTGAAGTCAAGAGCTCAATTCTTATATCTTACCATATGGGAAATTGATAATGAGTTAAGATTTCCTTTGTCAGGTCATTGAATATTTGAAAGGAACCACCTTTTAGTTCAATATACCATTTGGTGGCAGCTCTGATTAGGGATCTATGGAAAAGATGCAACCTCACACTATCATCCATCAACGAGTTGGATGAACACCATAAGTGGTATGTCGTGATGTGTATTGAGGGGTCTTCTCTTGGATTTCCATTGAACTTTGGAATATTGAATGACAACTTGGAAGGAATTTTTAGACAAGATGGGTCATGGGAAATAGGGTCATTTGTTAATTGTGACAAATGTGATAAATCTAACGTTGTGAGGAAAGGAAATGATACAAATGAATACTAGGAGGTAGGTGAAGTCTTGTTTTCCAAGATGGACCTTGCGGTCCCCCTATATTGGTACTATTAGAGGGTTGGGGAGCTTCTGAAGAGTGAGTTCCACCAAGAATGGTGGCACTTCCAAGATCATGACTGCTCC